>JABUQX010131966.1:20000-32500 GCA_015478945.1 Trachelipus rathkii
TATAATTTACTTATACCTTACAATGTATATAGTATCGTATATATATAATATATATATAGTAATATATAATATAATATATAATAAGTTATAGCACATAAATATGTATAATATATATATTAATATATTTTATAATAATATAACTACATAAAGAAATATTAACAAGCTGAAGTTTTATTCATAAAATATTATTCTTACTACAACCAATAATAATAGTATAATATTATATATTTTTGATAAATATAATAAATTAAATTATTACTAGATCTTTATTGGTTACTATAAGTATATGTATATTAATACTATACTTGTATTTAGTATTATATTATAATAAATATAATATCTGTTTATAATATACTATTATACTATATATCAATATAATATATAATATATATAAATATATATATATATAATATATAATTAATATAATTATATTATATTATATATATATATATATTATACTAATATATATATATATATAACTAATATATATATACTATATATGATATATTATATTAATATATATATATATCATAGTTATATATATATATATATTATATATATATATATATATATATATATATAATATATATACTATAGTAGCTATGTAATGTGTCGTGGTGTGTAAAAATCGTTCTCAAACCTAAGAGCAATGAATTATGGTGATCAAAGACAAATGAAAATTTTAATAAAGAAATAATTTTATGTATATCATTATGACAAGATTAAATATACTTGCGTTGTATTTTACTTTATGTTAATTAAAAAGAATTTTTTTGAATAGGTAGTAATGCTTTAATAATGCCTTTTTTCACGCCTTAATAAAAAAATCACGTGGAATAGGAAAGATGCTGAGTTAGAATAACAAATATACTAGTAAATATATATATGATTATAAATATATATATAGATATATATATATATATATATATTGTATATATATTATTTATAATAATATTATCAAATATGGTACATACACAGTTTACAGCACACCACACACACACAATATAATATAGTTATATATTATTATATATATAAACAATATATCTTATTATATATAAATTATAATATATAATATATATATATAATTATATTAATATACATATGAATAATATATATAATACTTCTATATATAATATATATATATATATATAATATATATATATATATACTATATTAGTAATTAATATAAAATATAATATATATAATATATTAAGATATTGTTTATATTATATTATATATATAATATATAATATGATAATATATATAGTATATATATATATAATATGATATTAAGTTATATTATAAATATATATATATAGTATATATATATATATAGATATATATATTATCTATATATATCTATATCTATATATATATAATAGATATAATATATAATATATTATATATATATAATAATATATGATAAATATAATACATATATATATATTTATATATATAATATATATAACATATATATATATAGTATATTTAGTATTTATAGTATATATTATAGTATAATATATATATATTAACTATTAGTATATTATATATATATACTATATATTAAGTATATTGGAGCAGGTCATAAGCTAATTAGTATAGGGAATATATTTAAGAAATGAATACCTTAAGCAATCGAGCTAGTATTATAAGATTTCATGACGAAGGAGATATCTATTTTATGTAGTCTTCGGAGGGTTTAGCACTTTCTTTAGCTATAAAGTTCATAGTAATCAATTACAACTAGTTCATATCCTCTGTCTACTTTTATATCTTAGTTTTACTGATATCGTAAATTCTTTCACTGACGGCAAAACTTCAAAAAGTAGAACAATTCTTTATAATTACTTCCATAGTTTCGAGAATATATCATATTTTGATCACTACACTAAGTAGAGTTTTTTTTTCTCGTCTCAAGATATAGCTGTATGACATTTGACTTTCGTTATTTGGTAGCTGAATGACTTGAAATTTAGATTTGCTAACTTCTAACATCCTTGACGATATGACGCTTGAGTAGTATTGCCAAGTTGCATCAATCTCTCATCCTATGAGAATGACCTTGAGTAGTTCCTTGATCTTCTTGAAGATGATCCAAACATTTTGGGACCTTTCTTCTAACTTAAAATCTTATCTTAGTTATTCTGGATAAACTGCCTTGTCCTTCTTTGAGGTCTCGATCATCCTCTTGTTCTCTAGCAAGGAATATTTACTATATTTCATCAAGTTACATAAGAGAAGAATCTCAGGCTACGGGGAACTGTTTTTTAGATGCTACTTCGGTGTTGGCGGTCATACTCATCATTTGTATACTTTAGATCCATTGGAAAAGACTAACTGCTTGGTGGAGTGAGTCCATTATTAATGTGTAAGTACGCATAAACGATTAATGCCTCGTCTAGGTACGGAGGAATATATTCTATATTCTTTCCCTTAGTCAAAACTTAAAAACTAACATAACCTTTACTTGGTTTATGTATCATCTTGATTTGTTTTTAGTGCTTATCCCACAAGGGGACACGCCATAAAGCAATTTAACCATTCGTTTATTTATAATATTATAATATATACTTGATTATCTATTATATATATATTATATATCTTTCATATATTTATTTTAAATTAATTTATATTTATGTATTACATATATATAAGAGTAATATATAGATTAATTAACTCATGAAGCTGATGCTGATTTTATTTATATATAGATAGAGATAAAGATAAAGAAAATAAATAAATATAGCCTAATATTTTTATTTCAACTTTTTAAAATGACATGACATATTTTGGAATCTTTTTTCTTTTAGTCTTCTCCATTCGTTTTTTGAAAAAAATGTCCAACGCAAAATAATGATTATTCCTCTTTCCTATATTATAATAATATTCTAATATAATATATATATATATACTTATATATCTATATTATATATATTAATACTATTGTTAGTCGTTGCTATGTGGTATAAAATACAAAAGGTTGACAGGATAACTAATAATATTAGATCACTATTAACAGCAATAAATTATACTATATATATTATAATAAATATATTATATAAAGTATATATAATTGCTCACGGTCGATAATTACTGAAAAGAAGAAAGAAAGGAAAAAGGAGGAGTTGAGAGTAAAGGTGGGGTAATTGGAAAAGGATAAGATTAGTATTGAACGTTCTCAGTGGAACAGTCGTGAAAGGTGGCCTACAGGAGGAAATATGTGATTGGAAGGTTAAATATTGAGATGGGGTTATGAGGGATAAATAATTAAGTTGAAACATGAAAAAACATCAGGGTTTAATGTTGTCAACCGATACTGGTGAATGATGGTTAATACTGGGTAATGCTGGACTGGTCCTTGATAAATGATGGTGATACGAAGATTTCAATTATGTGCCTCGGATTTTAATGATGACCGGATATCGAACCGATAGTTGACTCTTGCTACTTTTATGTAAAACTTCCGATATGGAGCCAATTGGAATTGAAAACCCGTGGAGTGTACGCTTTTTGACTTGTGACATTTTTATAACTAAGTTAGTTAACCAACTGTAAGTTTGGACTCGATATGAGCTATTTACTAGTTAAAGCTTTTATATTGCTTTTTACGAGGTATGTGCAACTTTGAACCAATTTGTGAGTATACTTGTTTGAATAACTCATCCTTTTATGATTACCATTTTAATATAACTGCTAGAACATATTTATGTGACTTATTTTAGTATCATCAGGCTAGATATGGATTGAATTAGGAGTACATTGTTTCTTTTTTTATATTCACGAGTTTGTATCAACAAGTTGCTTTAATAACATTTTCCATTATTTATTGTTTGGATTGGAAACTAATTTCGAAATATAAGTGAAAACAGTAACCTAAATTTGACGATGATATTTATATCTGTATTAATATTAGTTTGTTCTATGAGATCTTTAATGATTTGTATAGTGTTTAGCTAGAGTACTTTTTTGATTTATTTCTTTAGAGTCTAATGATTATAGCGAGAATTATGCTTATTTGAAAGGTTATGAGCTTCAATTTATATAAATGCTAGAATTATGTAATGTTGAATATATATTTATGAAAAATCGGTTTTTGTTTAATTGTACTTTACTCCGTGAATAAAATATGTTATATAAATAAGTAATGATTTTATTAATATAATATAAAAGATTAAGACTAGAATCAATACTAGAATCGGAGTAAAGTAAATAGCCCAATTAGAATAATTATAATATTATATGTATATATATTAATATATATATATATATATATTATAATATTATATATTAATTAGATATATATAATATATATATAATATAATTATATTAATAGTATTATATTATATTATATAAAGTATAAGTATATATATATATATATATTTATATACTATTATTATAATATATCTATTATATTATAATTGTATATTGTCAATATATAATGATATATTTATATATATATATAAGTATATAACTTATATAATAGAAATATTATGGAGTGGATTATGTTTAAGAAACTCGTAGTTTTAAGATTTATTATTATTTTATAGTTATTTTTATATTTTCATATATTTCTAGTATAAGATCGCTTAGAAAGATAGTCAATTTAAGGGTTGACTGAGATCACATGATTCAATAAATATATAGGAAATATTTAATGTTATACGACTCCGTCAGTTTCTAATTTTTTTTTATTTTTTTATATATCTAAAGAGAAATCCTCAAGGGTATAATCGCAAATGATGGAAGGTAGTAGGGTCTCCTCGGTCTCGGGGAAGTACAGGTAGTACTATTTCTCTAACGGGGAAGGGTACTTCACAGGAACCCCGCTCTGGTAATTTGGGTAGTCGGCGTGAGGTTTCTCTCCGCTCATCTCTACTGGAGTATGAGAAAACGTCCCTAATCTGGCCCGCCGATACGTTATTGTGCTTACGAAGCTACCCAATTATATTTTCCTTATATTTTTATTTTATTTATATAATATTTTTTTTTAAAAAAAAAATTTTTTATTAATTATTGTGAATAAGCTATACAGCTTGATTCTCACAAATATGCTTATAATATACAATGGTATTTTACCCTGTAGTGTTGTCGTTTTCGAGATATATATCATTTATTGAAAAATATACTAAAGATATTTGTTGATTTTTAACGATTTTGTGTTTTGTATTATAATATTATTGTTTGTAAGTTAAGCGTTTAACCTCGCTGAATATTTCAAATATTTTATAATTATTTATGGTATTCTTTCTGTAAGTGTTCGTATACTTCATCGTTAGATCCATTGTAATTTTTTTTAAAATTTTTAATGGGTTCCCGAAGAAATGATAAGGATATAAATGATGATTTTTAATAATTATTTAAATATTATGCCGAACTTTTGAATGTCATGTTCAATCACCGCCTAATGAATTTCATTGTTAGTCATATACTTACCAAATACATTTTAAAAAAACAAAAAAAAGAAATAACTGACGATGTCCTTAAAATATATAAATATTCCTATATTAAATTAATATAATAAGTATCTTATCCATTAATAAGTATAGTGAATAACCTATATATATATATAATGATGATTAAACTATATATAAATATAAATTATGTTCTAATTATATGTAATATAATATATTTTATCAGTATATTATATATATATATAATCTATATATAGTAATTAGTATATTGTTCTTAAATACTAATTGAACTATTATATTTAATCACATGTATTACAAAGTACATTGTGTCTTCTGATAGGTTAGGTTGAAGAGAGGGACCTGCTCTTTTCTTTATAAAATTCAATGATATTTATAATATGACTAATAATTTGGTTAAGTTAGTTATCTCATATATGTTTCTTTAAAATATTATATAAGACACTTATTATCAAACAAACTTAGCACGACGCAATCAGGATTGATATTTTGATATCAACTTGCTTAATGGACCATCAAAAATATTCTCTTCACATATCTATAAATTACATGGTATTTGTGCCACAGTAAACATACGTGGTACGCTCTATTCTAGTGTATCTGGCGTACATTATGTGGAGAGCATCTTGATCGTCGGCATCAACCTGGCTTATCTGATTGAGCGACGAGGAAGTCGCATGGCAAGGTTTCGTGGGTTCGGGAATCCTAGGATTCGGGATCAGCACTAGAAGCAAGTTACGGACTCAAGAGAGTTTTGCCTCTGAATGAGGGAGGTCAATATTTGCTCCGTGAGGTTGAACTTTAAAACAAACAAGACAAGAATAAAAAACAGATTCGGATCGACTATTTATTACAGCTATCGGCCTCGCACGGCAGAGCCTGTCGTCAATCGTTGATAAGGTATGCATGACGTTTCGTTTTTTTGTTTTTCTTGATTGTTGTCATCATGTTCCATTCTGTCTGTCATTGCTTGACGAGGGGCTGAAATTGCAAATAACGATCTTAAGAAATACCTCTTGCAGGCAACTAGAGTCTGTGAATAGTATAGCGATCTACGAAAGTTTTAATTGTTTGAGCGTCATTAGTTAATACGATTATTCTAAATTGTGCTCAAGATATCATTCTGTGTGTCTATAGGGTTTTCTAGTAAATTATCATTTACTTATTTATTTAAATTTTTTTTATTTTTTATTTTTATTTTATTTTTATTTTATTTACATTTGTTCTATTTTTAATTTGTGTTTGATTGCCCCTGTTATAGCGGTTGGTCTCTAGTATATAATATATATGTACGTAGAAGCTGGGGTTAAGGTGGTAATGGGACAGTCATCTATATTAAGAAGAACGTTAACTTACGGTACTTTAGGCTCGGTGAGTACCGGCCGATGCTGGATATCTAAACTTAAAGGTTCCAATATAATTTGCACAGGAGTCTCTATTGAGGGAGGTAAAACTATGATGGAGTGATACAAGGGTGCTATAAGCCGGATAAATAATTGATTACGTGCATATGAGGCTATTTATTATTTATTAATATTAAATTATTAGAGATGTTAGTTATACGCGGACTGAGTATTATCACATTTACTCGCAATACAATGGATAATCACTAAACTAATTGCTGTGAATTGGCTATATAATTAGTAGTGAGCTAGGTATATTTCTTATGAGTAACACTTGTGTGTATGCTGGCCTCTCCATCGTGATAACTTAGTTTCGTTCTTTGCTTATATTTTATGAATTGCCATGACTGAATGATTTCTTATTCTTGTATATTACTCTCATTAGCATTTTACAATACATGAGATACTTATTAAACGTTCGACAAATACTTGTGTAAGTGGTGCGCATGTGTTCTAAGGCGTTATTACAGCCCTACGAATCGCATCTGTGATAAAATAAAATGAGAGAAGCTCTCTGGCACCTAGAAGATATGGGTTTGTGGCAATAACTAGAACAGGAACTATTTGCTGGCAAAGCGGCTTAGACAGGAAAAATGTATTGTGTGCGCAAGCCTTGCCGGCTTTTAATCACGCAGGAGTCACATAGGTGGGTTGGTTGCCGGGGCAGATGAGACATACGGTGAGTATTGAACTTTTATGGAACATCTGCAGTTGTGTCATACGACTCTAAACAT
This sequence comes from Trachelipus rathkii, assembly GCA_015478945.1. Lineage (NCBI taxonomy): Eukaryota > Metazoa > Arthropoda > Malacostraca > Isopoda > Trachelipodidae > Trachelipus > Trachelipus rathkii. The sequence goes on from JABUQX010131966.1 coordinate 27,567, forward strand.
ACCAACTGTGGTTTATTGAAGCTTGTCTTCAATTAGTTGTAGCCCTCGTTTCTCATAGATTCAAGTCTAGCGTGGATTGGTGCGAGCCACGCGGAATTTTGCGCACCCGCACGCAGTTAATGCAACCGCACGTCACGGGAACAGGTAAGTCACACCATCGCAGCACCCAGCCTGCGCATCCTCCATTTGACCGGCAGTGGTAAGCAACACTACGCGTCAACCACGCACCGCACATGACCTGAAAAAAGTTATTTATTTGTACGGGCACCGTTCATCCACGCGGCGCACGGGGTAAGCCACACCACGCAAACCACTGGCCTGCAGCTGGACACCGGTCACGGCTACAGGGGTAAGCCGACATTCTTAGCGCAAGGGTTCCACTTGCAGACGACCCGCACGCCTAGGGCGGCGTAGCGCCGGCCCAAATTTGTATATTTTGTGGCACTCGAACGCTGCCGGCGAGGGGTAAGCACGGGCCACGTCAACCCGGGGTCTGGCAGTTCGTTCCTACGGGCTCTTCACCGCACCGCAACCGCACAGGGTAATGGCTCCTACTTTAGCAGCAAGGAGCACCGTCAGCATGGCATCCGCAAGCGTGCACCTATAGTGGATAGTTACGTTTTGTGTCGCACAGCAGCGGAGCCGGCGGCACCTCCGCGAACTTCGTCGTTTCAATAAGCCATCTATCCCGCAGACACCGACACAGGGCCTTTCTACAACACTCGCGTCAGCTCTGTCACTGCGCCGCAGCGCGCTGACGCCATCGCGCCTCGAGCAGAATGGGTCGAATTTTGGTCTTCGGTACTGCAACGTAAACTCTATGTTCTGGACAAAGACGAATCCACCATAATTACTTGTCATTTTTGTCTATGGATTTATCTAAGAGTGCGATCCGTCTTTGTTAAGCGTTGTGTTCCAAGCTCTTGTTTGTACCTCTATTCTGCTTCCTCTGGCGGCGGCACTAGGGGGCGGGGACCGTGCGACGTTGCGATTATTTATGTTGTGAAAGTATTTTAGTATTGTTATACCTTAAGGTAATAATAATTAATGTAGTATATAATAGATACTATATAATGATTACTAAACATAAGAGATACTGATAAACCTTAGGGTATGTTGTAGGTTGTGGAGGTTAGTTAATATATTAAATATATAATCATCATATTATATACTTATATATAATTATATATTATATAAATATTATAATATTTACTTTATATATATGATAATAATATATTTTATAATTATTATATTACTTTATAATTTATTACTTTATAACATATATATATATATCTATTACTTACAAATATACCACAGCTTATGGAAGGGAAGGATGCTTTAGGCATACACCCGAAACAGAAAGGATTGTTCATGCAAAGAACATGAACGCAAGTGAAAGAATCTCTTTCCTTTACGTCCCTCTTAATACTGTCATCATAGCTGAGAAATCGTCGTCAGCTTAGAAAAATACTACCTGAAGGTTTCACGAGACTGCGACGGACCTTATCACTGTAGTACCATCGCTTTAATTGTTAGCGAGTTTCATTTTTCTCTGGCATTAGTTAAGAAAACAGGGGCCGGACCACCATCTGGCCTAAGTTCGTGCTCGACCATTTCGCACAAGTTCTGTTATCCGGCGAGCCCCTTTGCATACTCTTCTTTTCGCCGCTTTCTAATGCGCAATTATTCTCATAAATCGATTCCCTCATCCCCTTGTCTGAGATTCATTTGCTTTGTATCACAATATTTGTCTTTCTGGTCTTAGCGGCAGCCATTCTTGAGCTGTCGTTTCCCGACTAGAATCATCTCCTCAACCAAATAAACACTCGCTATAATCTTAACCATATATGAAAGATCCTTCTCATACCATTGCCGATCTTCGCCATATGACTATACCTCTCAATTAGTATGCACTCGTTATATTCTCGTTTCATTTCTCGACTGATTTCTTCACAGCAGCGCAACTCGAAAAAAAGTTCATTTCTCATCAACTATTAATGAGCATTTTCTTACTCAGGATCTAAACACCATAAATAGCTATTTAGGTCTATTTTAGAACTTTTATACCATTAAGATCTTAATACCTTTATTCAGATTAAGTAGTTTTATTTTAACTATTACTTAAACAATTAACTTAAACACATCAAGAATGACCATCATTCAAAAAATACTTACTGTAAAATGACAAGACCTTTATTGGCTTCTTCTTGATCTACAATTCATAGCTATTATAATGACCATGACTTTACTCTTCAAATAGCAGTCCCTACACATATTTCTTGCATCGATCAGACAATACAAATTCATTACAGAACGTTTACTTCCAATAACGGCTCACAATGCTTACCAGATTAGAGAATGTTTTTTATTTCCAAGAAAATCTAGGTAAATTTTGATTCGACTTACGACGTTGTTCGTTCAGCAATAACTCCGACGACGGCGATTTCTTTACTGTGAGCAAGGGAAGAGGAACTGGTCACTTCGGTCGCTTTGCCCCCTTAAATTTTTAAAGGTCATATTATTAAACCCATTAAGAATGTATATTACTTTATATATATATAATTATATATATATATATATATATAGTGTTCTGTATATATTTATACATATATAACTATATATATATATATATATATATATAATATATATATATATAACTATATATATATAACATATATATATATATATACTACTGCGCTTTATTATGTATAATAATAATAATATATATGTAATATATATATATATATATGTATAGTAATAATATGTATGACAAAATTTCTATATATATATATTTATATATATAACAAAATAATAATGATAAATGTAGAAACAGATAGTATGTAAAACAATAATAATATCTATACAAATATTTCTTAATATGATATTTATAAAGATATATGTATATATATATATATATATATATATATTATAATAATATGTATATATAATATATATATGTATATATATAATATGTATGTAATATAACCAATAATATATATACCTTCCCTTCGCTATGCTTCCAACCAGCCTTAACCAACAACTATATATATATATATGTATGTAACAGCCAGCCAGCCATGTATGCCTGTAGCCAGCTGTAACCAGCAGCCAGCCAATAGCAGCAGCCAGTAACATAACCGCTCATATATCTTCAGCTGCTGTATCTGTATGTATGTATGTATATATGTATATATATATATATGCTAATATGTATATATAATAATAGCAATATAATAATATATCTTCATATCATCAACTAATATATATGTAATAATATATAATAATATAATATAATAATGTAATATATATGTAATATATATATATATATATATAAATATATATATAGCTATATATATATAATAATAATAATATATATATGTATATAATAATATAATATATATATATATATATATGTATAATAATATATAATAATAATAATAATAATAACATAATATATATATGTGTATATATAATATATATATATATAATATAATATCATATATATATATGTATGTAATAACATATATATGTAATAGTAGTAACATAGCAGCAATGTAGTAACATAACCTGTGTAGTATGTATATGTAGCAATAATATACTGTAATAACAATAATGTATATGCTGTATATATATATATATATACTAATATATATATAATAATAATATAATAATAATAATAATAATAGCCAATAATAATAATATAATAATATATATAACTATATGTAATAATAATAGCCAATAATAATATGTAACCAATAATAACCAATAATATTGTATATATAATAATAATAATAATATATATCATAATAATAACCAATAATAATAGCCAATAACCCAATAATATGTAATATATCAATATAATAATAATAACCAATAATAACCAACCAATAATATAATACTATGCTGTATGGCATCAATATCATCAAAGCAATAATAATATATGCCAATAGCCTGTATCTTGTACTGCTATAACTCTTTCTGTAACAATAACATATGTATAACATAGCTATATAGCTATATATAATATATATACATATATATAGCTAATAATATGTATATAATAGCAATAATAATATGCACCAACAATAACTAATAGTAATATATATTAAATAACTAACGCTCTTTAACTATATATCTTTTAATAATATGTAATATGTATATATATATGCTGTATATATATATATTTACTTAATTATCACTATATATATATATATATATATATATATATATATATATATATATATATATATATATATATATAATGGTTTTAGGGGATGAAAATTGATAATCAAACGATTATAAGATATGAAAAATTACGTAAATTTTAAAGTTTTAAAAATATACTTTTTCAAGTTCAATATTAATTTGGTGGGGTCGTTATAGATAGAAAATTAAGATAGATGCCCATAGAAATTCGTTCTTCCTAGTATTATATTTGTATAAAATTTGAAGGTGAAACATTATTTATGTATTGAAAATTCATTGGTTACCCTCTAATTAATAGAAATTCTAGGAAATTCCATAGAACCTAAATTATTCTCCTTAAAACATCAAGTTTCATCTAGTGGGAAGCAAATATTTTCTCCCCAGGGACTGCAGGGGGCCCCCTCAAAAAAAAAAACTGGCATGTAGTCAATATATTATTTATTTTTAAAGGAAATTTATATTACCGCGGCTTTCGTGTGAACTTAATGTTTCCTCTAATTATTTCAACCCTGCATTAAAAATTAGTTATTTTTCTTCACTCTGGCAGGCCCTCATATCAAAACGTGCTGATAAGTGATAAATAACTAACGATTTGCAGAAGGAACACATTCGGAGCTTTTAGACATGACACATTTTAAGAATTTATATTAACTAATGACAAGGACAAAATCAATTATTTTGGTATTGTATACTTCGTAAAATACTCATACCTTTCGCAATATGGGGAT
>JABUQX010131966.1:37500-46044 GCA_015478945.1 Trachelipus rathkii
ATATCTTTCGACGGTTCTCTCGTCTCTCCTGTTGACAATATAAACATCCTTCGCCTTAACATAAACAAAAAATGTCTTGGAAACCTCATCACAACGGTTGCTAGGGCGGCCTCGACAGAAACTGGGAGTTCTGTTTTAGACTGCGAGACTTTTTCTCTTCTCGAATTACTCAGCTATACCAGGGTCTCATCCGCCCTTGTATGGAGTACTGCTCTCATATCTGGGGGGGGGCTCTGGTTTCACCCGGTTTGGACAGAGACCAAAAGGCTTATAAACTTGTTCTGTACTTTCCAGTTCACTTGACCCTCTATCTTTGCAATACGATTGGCGTACTATCTCTTTTCTATAGGTACCGCAGTGACGGTGTTCGAGGGAACTTACCACTCACGTACCTTTACGACGCCCTTGTAGCACAAGGGTGCTGTGTCTGTGCACGAGTTTTGTGTAGATATTGGTAACTCCAGGCTAGTTCGCTGCGGTGCTTCCTTCTTTCCTGCCACCTCTGTTTTGTGGAATTCTCTTCCATCTTCTGTGTTTCCTGCTGAATTTAATCTCCCTCACTTTAAAGCCTGCGTCTGTGCTCATCTGCGTAATTTGCGCTGGAGGGTGAACTTTTGAGTAGGGCTCTGACTGTGAGTGGTGGTGACAACTGTAAAAAAAATCTATATATATATATATATATACTTATATATATACTATATATATATATATGTAATATATATATATAGCATATATATATATATATATATATATATATATAATATATATATATATATATATATATATATATATTATAACAAAAAATGTATATATTTCTATAATATAAAATAATAGCAATAAAATTTCTTTTTATATATATATAACTATATAAATATATATATGTATATATATATATATATATATATATATATATATATATAACATAATATATATATATATATATATATATATATACTTACTGTCTTACTGTCCTCCCCAGGAAGGTTTTTTTAATTCAAACTTCAAAGAGTAAACATCCGCATCCGCATCCGCATCCTCATCTACTTTAAGATCCGCATCCGCATCCTCCTCTTCTTTAAGATCCGCATCCGCATCCGCATCCGCAAACAGTCAAATTTTGACATCCGGTCCATCACTAATATATAACAACATATATATATATATATATATATATATATATATATATATATATATATATATATATAACAACAACAATATATATATATATGCTGCTCTATATATGCTACTTATATACTATAATATGCGGATTCGCGGAGTTTTAGCTAACACGTGACACTGCAGGGCTGCACGAGTAGGATTCTGCGATTTTCGATATTATGTCATTTTATGTAACTTCCTTTTAAAGAATAAAGTTTTACTTATATATATATATATATATAAAATATATATATATATATATATATATATATATATATATATATATATATATATATACTGCCTGCTGCTGTATATATACCTGCTGCATATATATATACTGCTATTAGTGATGGACCGGATGTCAAAATTTGACTGTTTGCGGATGCGGATGTGGATGCCGGATCTTAAAGAAGAGGAGGATGCGGATGCGGATCTTAAAGAGAATGAGGATGCGGATGCGGATGCGGATGTTTACTCTTTGAAGTTTGAAGAGCAAAAAATTATATATATATATATATATAACATATATATATATATATATACTATATATATATATCTTATATATATATATATATATATATATATATATACTATATATATATATAACTTCTTCATATATATATATTACAGCTGTCACCACCGCTCACAGGCAGAACCCTAAGAAGAAGAAGAAAATATATATATAACAACGCCAGCATATATGTATATATATAACCAACATATATAATATATATATATATATATATATATATGCTAACTTTTTAATATTCTATATAATATGCTTATATATATGCTTATATATATATATATATATATATTAGTGATGGACCGGATGTCAAAAAAATTTGACTGTTTGCGGATGCGGATATATATATATATATATATATATATATATATATATATATATATATATATATATATATATATATATATATAATTTTTAATTCAAACTTCAAAGAGTAAACATCCGCATCCGCATCCGCATCCTCATCTACTTTAAGATCCGCATCCGCATCCTCCTCTTCTTTAAGATCCGCATCCACATCCCGCATCCGCAAACAGTCAAATTTTGACATCCGGTCCATCACTAATATATATATATATATATATATATATATATATAACATATATATATATATATATATATATATATATATATATATATATATATATATATATAACGGTATATATATACATTAAAATAAACGAATATATATATATATATATATATATATATATATATATATATATATAGGCCCTTATGTATTTCGTCAAGTTACATAAAGTGACATAATATCGAAAATCGCAGAACTCTGCTCGTGCAGCCCTGCAGTGTCACGTGTTAGCTAAAACTCTAATAGAAAGATCGAGAGAGTTTCCACAAAGTTGCTTTTATGATGTTAATTTTTATATGTTAATTTTTTTAATTTTTTTTATATATTTTTAATGGGCTCGAGCCGCAGACGGAGGGACAGAGGGGGATGAAGTCCCCCCGTCGTCCCCGCTGAAAGACCGAGACCCCGACTCTTTCCATATTTGCTATTTAATCTTGGGTATTCCTTTAGTTAAAAAAAAAAAAACTGTTATTGGCAACCTTGTCGCACTATTGCCTTGAAATAATCGAAAAAATCGATTACATTGTTCGTTCGATATATATCGGTTAACTTCCTTTTAAAGGACAAGTTCCTATATATATATATATATATATATATATATATATATATATATATATATATATATATATATATATATATATATAAATATATATATATATATATATATATTTGGCATATTTAGTAGATATTGTAATGTGACTACCGAGGTGAATAACTTAACCTAACCCTAACCTAATCTAACCTAACCTAACCTAACTTAACCTAAATTAATTTTCATTATTATACCAGTTTGTGATCAGGAAACTTAGGAGGTTATGGAACTACGCTAGCCTTGTGAGGTGGTTGAATATATCCTCACTAGTTACAGTACAGTATCGACAAATATATATATATATATATATATATATCTTATAACTGCTATATATATATATATATATATATATATATATATATATATATATATATATATATATATATATATATATACAATATATATAAAAATATATATATATATATAATATATATATATATATATATATATATATATATATATATATACGGAAAACTATCGAATCTTTGATAATCGTAAAAATTATCGATTATAGTAAAAAATATAAACCCTATCATACCTTGATATTCTAGACCAGTGGTCGGCAAACCGCGGCTCGCGAGCCACATGCGGCTCTTTGGCCCCTTGAGTGTGGCTCTTCCACAAAATACCACGTGTGATTGAAACTTCGTGATGACTGGTTTTCTTATTTCTATTTTTACATACTTAGTTGGTGTTTATGTGTCTTTATCTTTAGGCGAGTGCTCTGTTGAGAGAGTTGGAAGGGGTCGGCCTCAGCGAACGTACCTCAATCAGATAGAGGACGTTTTTAGCAAAGGACAGCTTAGGAGTACCTTAATTAAGTTTTAAGTTTTAAAAATTTGGCTCTCAAAAGAAATTTCAATCGTTGTACTGTTGATATTTGGCTCTGTTGACTAATGAGTTTGCCGACCACTGGTGTAGACTTTTTGTATCGAAATAATATTTTATAATTTCCATTTAATTTTTTTTTTTTTGCAATCAATTTGTTTTTTCCGCGCTATATTAGACCTGCTCTAATCCGTTACAGAGTATTTTGTTCTTTTAGCTTCAATAACAAGAAATCCCCATGATGTTCGTGAAGGTAACTTTTACCAAAAAAAGAATTGCTTAAAATAAGATTCAACTCAATTCACTTTCATTGGAAAAATATTGATCAATGTTGGCTTCATAGTCTTGCGAATCTGGCATATTTTTGTGTCCAAATTGGCTCGTTTAGAATAGTTTGTGTTTAAAATAAAATAGGTAATATTTGAGAATATTCAAACACGTACATTTATTTATCGTTTAATACTATAACCCATATATTTCTCATTCTCAAGGTTGTGGAACCGGTTTATTTTTTACTGGCTCTAATATCGGCTCCGGCTTCGGCTCCAGCTCCCAAACCCAGCTCATTTTGATAATTTGGAGGGAATGAGTCTCTAGTGGTCTCTAGTGGCTTTTTCACGTAATTCTTGCACTTCACACAAACTACCTAGATTCAATTGCTTTTCCTTCTTTCATTTAATAATAATAATAATAATAATAATAATAATAATAATAATAATAATAATAATAATAATAATAATAATAATAATAATAATAATAATAATAATAATAATAATAATAATAATAATAATAATAATAATAATAATAATAATTTGCATATGAAGCTTTTCGTTAATTAAAAATATTTTAATGCATTGTTCATATATATATATATATATATATATATATATATATATATATATATATATATATATATATATATATATATATATATATATATATATATATATATATATATTTATATGTCAAATATAATAATAAATAACCATATGTATATATATAACTGCTATATATATATATATATATAACTATATAAATATTATATATGTATATATGTATATATATACACAAGCTTTCCTTTATAAATATGTAATATAATAATATATATCATATTTTTATCTAGAGCGTTAATAGTTAGAGGCTTAATAACCTTAACCAATATATATATATATATATATATATAATATATATATATATAAAAAAAATAATATAATAACAGCATAATAATATATATATATAAATATAGGCCCTGTTATGTTTTACGACTCCGTCAGTTTGATTTTTTTTTTTTTGTTTTTTTTTAACATATTGCTAGTATATGATACTAATAATGAATTTAAGTGGTGACGGACATGATTCAAAAGTTAGAAATATTTTAAATAATTTTTTAAAAATCATTATATAAAAAATTTCAAAAATGAAATATCTCGAAAAGTACGATACTTACAGAAAAACCAATTACATATTTGGAATCAGCATATAAAGCTTATTATAAATGTAAAAAAAATTCAAATATGAAATATCTCGAAAAGTATAACACTTACAGAAAAACCAATTACATATTTGGAATCAGCATATAAAGCGTATTACAAAAATGTAAAAAAATTAAAAAATTAAAAAATATTAGGGGGCTCGAGCCGACGGGGGACAGGAGGACGTTTTCCATACCGTAGGGGAGGGGCGGAGGAACCCCGCGACACCAAATACCAAGAGCAGAAGGGGGTTCCGGGGCCCTCCCCGGAGAGTGGAAATAGTCCGTCGTTCCCGGAAGGCCGAGACCCCGACTCCTGCCATCTTTGCGGTTTACCCTTGGGTGTTTTCCTTTAGTTAAAAAAAAAAATTAAAACTGACGGGGCCCTAAAACGTAACAGGGTCTATATATTTTGGATCATGTCCGTCACCACTTAAATTGATTGTTAGGATCATATACTCGAATAATAAAAAAAAAAAAATATCAAAATTGACGGAGTCGTAAAACATAACAGGTCATATATATATATATATATATATATATATATATATATATATATATATATATATATATATATATATATATATATATATATATATATATATATATATATATATATTTTTTTTATATTGATATTGAAGAGGCTCTAACTTTCTTTCTGACCTATCGATATTTATCGATATTTAAATTACAACTATCGAGGAAACCCATTTGGGAATAAGCTAGATTTTTAACATTTTTATATTAAATTTCAGCATTATTGGAACGTTTCAAAGGAAAATATCTTTATATAATTAAGCGCCATTTTTTTTAAAATTCTCAAGCGTGATGTTGTGTTCTTATTTTTGTGAATATGAATTTCAAAGATTTATTCGAACTGTGTTAAAATGTTTTTACAGTTTTAGGATTCTTGCAACATTTTCTACAATAGTAGATTAAAAGTTTGTGAAAAGTGGAAGAAACTGAAATTAAGAAACCGGCCAATTAAATATTCCAATACGAGGCCGAAGTAAACTACATCTACTCTGCTATTTGCCATCATTTTATGTATCAAAGAAAACTTCTTAAAGATGAAAGATTTGAACATTTCCTGTGAGTAAATTATTCATTAAACTTAAATATTAGTAATTTTTTACTTAAAAACAAACTATATATATATATATATATATATATATATATATATATATATATACTCTAAAAATTATATATTTTTATATATATATATAACTTTTTATATATATATATATATATATATATATATATATATATATATATATATGGCCAGCCTCTAGAAGAGCCACAATCCATATCTCAAAACTACGATAGCTACAGGGAAAAGGAATACATTTTTGGAATCCTTGCAAAATTTTGGTTAGGAAAATGTAAAAAAAAAATAAACATAAAAAATGGCTTTTTTTGGGGGAGCTCGAGCCGGCGGGGGACATAGTATATATATATATATATATATATATATATATATATATATATATATTATATATATATATATAAATGTGGGGGGCTAATATATATATATACTCTTCTCTTATATAATTTGTAAAGGTATTACGGCAATGTAGGGGCTCGAGCCGACGAACACAGGGGGACGTTTTCCATACCCGTAGGGGGGTCGGCGGAACCCCCGCGACACCCAAATACCAAGGCGGGGGTTCGGGGCCACCCGGAGAAATAGTCCAACCCGTAGTTCCCGGAAGGCCAGACCGGCTCCACCATCGGTGCGGTATACCCTTGGGGTATTCTTTAGTTAAAAAAAAATAAACAAAATTTACTAGAAAGTCTATTTATTTTAACGAGTAACGTATAAAAAGTCTCTAAATAGGCTTTCTACTCATATTACTATAATTATTAACAATAATTTTTTTTAAACATTTTCCGCACTAAAATTGTACCAGCATTCCAGCAATGTATTCCTTTTCCCGGTAGCTGTTGTAGTTTTGAGATATGGATTGTGGCTCTTCTAGAGGGTGGATATATATATATATATATATATATATATATATATATATATATATATATATATATATATATATATATATATATATATATATATATATATAGAATGAAAGAAATAAAAATGTGTTTTTATATATATATATATATATATATATATATATATATATATATATATATATATATCGATATATCGGTATCGATATATATTTCGATATATCGAAATCGAAGGTCAGAAAGAAACTTAAGTTTTACCATATATATATATATATATATATATATATATATAATATATATATATATATATATATATATATATATATATATATAATATATATATATATATATATATACTATATATATATATATATATATATATATATATATATGTATATATATATATATATATATATATATATATATATATATATATATATATAAAGGTTAAATGTTAATTATAATTATCACTTGTTTTGTTTACCAAACTGAAAGGCAGCTTCGTTTTCCCTCACGAAGACCTACTTCAATTAATTTGTCTTCTTCATGTTTTTGTTGTATTTTATATGTATATATATCAGGGCTGCGGAGTCGTAAAATAAATTTTTCGACTCCGACTCCGACTCTTAAATTCAAATTTGGATTTTCGACTCCGACTCCGTCTACTTAAACAAAAATTTTCGACTCAGACTCCGACTCCACTTAAACAAAAATTTTCGACTCCGACTCCAGCAGTCAAATTCAAAATTTCGACTCTGACTCAGATTAGTGCTTACAGAGTTACAGTAAAACATTTTTTGTTTCAACAAATTTTTTTTTTCGCTCCCATTTGAGAATAAAAAAATATACCACTTTTCGAATGAATCTAATCTCCAAATGCTATACGGTAAAGTACCGTAAAGACATAAAGATGCAGGCACAACACATGACAAACAAATATATTTCAGTTTCGGAAACAAATGTATAACGTAATTATAATACGCAAATTATTTTTATTTTTATTATAAAACAGCCATTATAAAATTAACAGTTTAATACTTTCAGTTTCAATAATAATAATAATAATAATATATAATAATAATAATAATAATAATAATAATAATAATAATAATAATAATAATAATAATAATAATAATAATAATAATAATAGCATAAACAGAATCGCTTATGAAAAAAAAAAAAAAAAATTTCTGAAAAAATAAAAAAAAATTATTTTATAATTTAATATATATATATATATATATATATATATATATATATATATATATATATATATATATATATATATATATATATATATATATAAATATATATATATATATATATATATATATATATATATATATATATATATATATGTATATATATATATATATATATATATATATATATATATATATATATATATGTATATA
>JABUQX010131967.1:0-7500 GCA_015478945.1 Trachelipus rathkii
CACTTCGGCGCGTGCGCGAGCCGCGCTCCCGCAGGCTGATCCATATAAATATAATAAATAAAAAGAAATAAATAAATAAAATTTCTTGCACTTTTTTTTTTTCTGTTTATAACTTACAAATTTATGTTTTTACATACCCTAAAGCAGTAAATCAGTAAATCAGTAAATCAGTAAATCAAACTGCCCTCCTCACCCCTTCCGTGAGCTATTGATTTATTGATCTATTGATCTATTGATTCAAGTCATATTTTTTTGCTAAAATTGTCATGTTTTTACATACCCTAAAACAGTAAATCAGTAAAATCAAACTCCTCACCCCTTCCGTGATCTATGCATTGATCTATTGATCTATTGATTCAAGTCATATTTTTTACTAAAACTGTCATTTTTTACATACCCTAAAACAGTAAATCAGTAAATCAGTGAATCAAACCACCATCCAGCCACCCTCCTATCCTTCCGTGATCTTTTGATCTATTGATCTATTGATCTATTGATCTATTGTTCAAGTCATATTTTTTGCTAAATTACATGTACATACCTCTAAAGCAGTAAATCAGTAAATCAAGCCATCATCCAGCCACCCTCCTATCCATCCGTGATCTATTGATCTATTGATCTATTGATCTATTGATTCAAGTCATATTTTTACTAAAATTGTCATGTTTTACATACACTAAAGCAGTAAATCAGTAAATCAAACCACCATCCAACCACCCTCCTGTCCAGTCGTGATCTATTGATCTATTGATCTATTGATCTATTGATCTATTGATTCAAGTCATATTTTTAGTAAAATTGTCATGTTTTACATACCCTAAATCAGTAAATCAGTAAATCAAACCATCCACCCTACCCTCCATACCATCCCCACCCTCCCATGATCTATCGATCTATTGATCCATTGATTCAGGTCACATTTCGAGTATCATTTTGGATAAAGATAACATAAAAACAAATTCTTTATACACTGATCAACGAATATATGCTAACGTAACAAAGTTTTCACATTAATAAAGCTAACATAACATCATCAGGTCTAAGAATATAATGTACAACAACAAACCTAACACCATTAAACACGAATAAACGTTAAAATTAACAAAGTCCCACACTTAACAATAGTAAAGTAACTAACATAGCATACAAAAACGTAACTATACATATTTTGTCAAGCATATCTCTAGCATAGCAATGTTAATTTTAGATTAACATGGTAATATTAACAAAAAATATCATAACATTGTTTAATTATCGTACTGATCAACGAATATATGCTAACGTAACAAAGTTTTCCATTAATAAAGCTTACATAGCATCATCTGAACTATGAATATAATGCACAACGACAAACCTAACACACCTTAAACATGAATAAACTGTTAACGTTAACAAAGTTCCACACTTAACAACAGTAAAGTAACTAACATAGCATACAAAGACGTAACCTATTCACACTTTGTCAAGCATATATCTAACATAACAATGTTAATTTATATTAACATGGTAATATTTAACAAAAATTTATCACAACATTGATTAATTATCATACTGATCAACTAACTCTAACGTAATAAAGGTTCCACATCAATAAAGCTAACATAGCAACATGAACTAAGGGAATATAATGCACAACGACAAACCCTAACAACTTACACGAATAAACTGTTAACATTAAAATAAGTCTCTTTAAACAGTAAAATAACTAACATTGCATGCAAAACGTAACCTATTCATACTTTTTTCAAACATATCTCTAACATATTAACTTTAATCTTATTGAGAAGTAACATTTGCAAAAATGTATCATCTTGTTCAATTATCATACAGACCAACTTGAATTATATGCCCCTTGTAGTAACAGTTTACATTATAATAGTAATATATTAACAAAAATTTATCATAACCTTACCTAAATATCATAATCCCCAACAAATAATTGCAAACATAACAAAGTTTTATCCAAACATAACATAAAAATAACAAAGTTTTATCCAAACATAACATAAAAATAAGTTCTTTGAATAAAATATCATAGTAAAGTGTAATAGTTTACCGAATTTAAAGCAGTAAATCAGTAAATCAGTAATTCAAACCACTCGTCCCTCCCCATCCACCCGTCCATGACCTTTTGATCTATTGATCTATTGATTCAGGTCACATATCGAGTATCATTTCGGATAAACATAGTACAAAAATAAGTTCTTTATATACTAACCAACGAATATATGCTAACGTAACATTGTTTTCACATTAATAAAGCTAACATAGCATTACCAGAACTAAGAATATAATGTACAATGACAAAACCTAACACACCTTACGCTCGAATAAACTACTAACATTAACAAAGTTCCATACTTAACAACAGTAAAGTACCTAGCACAGCGTACAAAACGTAACCTATTCACACTTTTTCAAGCATATCTCTAACATAATGTTAATTTTACATTAACCTACGTCGCATTTCGAGTATCATTTCGGATAAACATAGCACAAAAATGAGTTCTTTATATACTAACCAGCAAATATATGCTAACATAACAATGTTTTCACATTAATAAAGCTAACATAGCATCATATGAACTAAGAAAATAATGTACAAAGACAAACCTAACACAACTTATGCACGAATAATCTGTTAACATTAACAAAGTTCCACACTTAACACTTGTAAAGTAACTAACATTGCATACAAAACGTAACCTATTCATATTTTTTTCAAGCATATTTCTAACATATTAACGTTAATTTTACATTGACACAGTAATATTTAACAAAAATTTATCATAACTTTGTCTAATTATCATACAGACAACGAATATAATGCTAACGTAACAAATTTTTTACATCAACGTCGTAATATTTAACAAAAATTCATCATAACATCGTCTAAATATCATAATCTCCATCAAATAATTGCAAACATAACAAAGTTTTAACCAAACATAACAAAAACAACAAAATTTTATTCTGACATAACATTGAAATAAGTTCTTTGAATAAAATATCACAGTAAACCGTAATAGTTTACTGATTTTAAAGCAGTAAATCAGTAAATCAGTGAAATCAACCACCCCATCCTTGCGGTCCCTACCCCACCCACCCCGCATACTTGATCTGTTGACTGTGGTTAGTCTTATTCCAAGTATCATTTTGGATAAACATAACATAAAAATAAGTTCTTTATATACTGACCTACAAAATTATGCTTACGCAACAAAGTTTTAGCATCAATAAAGCTAACATATTATAACCTGAACTAAGAATATAATGTACAAATGCAAACCTAATATACCTAGCGTATGAATAATCCGCTAACATCCTGAAAATTCCCTACTTATCAAAGGTAAAGTAGCTAACAGGTCATATTACAATACTCGATATGTTTCTACTTTTCTCACATATCAGCAACGCTAAAGATTAAAACTGTATTATCTAGCAAAATCCCTTAACAAAGTGACCAATCTATCAAAGATACCAGCATCTTGAACTATGAATCGACACTTTCTTCATCAAAGTGTCACTCGTTTTGAGTATAACATCATTTGAACTATGAATAAACGTAGACATTAGCAAAATTCTTGGTCAAACCTAACATTACTAAAAAAAAATTCACCTAGGCTCACGTTTCTAACACATCATCGTCAGTTAACACAGTAATATCTTACAAAACTCATCATTTCTCTAACAAATCAGTGTTAGTTTCACATTGTCATAGTAATATTTAACATAACGTGCCTAACTTACGAATAAACAGTTTTATTAACCAGAGTATCTAAAGCATCACATCACCTCCAAGAGAAAACCCAGGGGATGCGCCCTTGAAAGGGTGTTCCTGAGATGGGGGGATCACCCCGAAGAGGTGTAAGAGGGCATTACCCCTCTGAAGGAGGGGTAAGGCCTCAGCCCTTCGGGCTGAGACCCAAAACTTCCTCCGATATCCTCAATCTTAAAAAAAAAAAAACATTAAACTTCACATTCATCAACCCGGCCACCCTAATGAACTTTCCCAAGGTGTTTTTAATGTGGTTGAGAGGAAATTGAGGTAGAGGGAGGAAAGAGTTTGAATTACGGGAGCGGTTAATATGAGGATTGTAGTAGGTTCTGTTTGCCTTTTTTTATGGCCTTATGGATGATATGAGAAGGGTAAGAAAGTTTTTTTGAAAGTAGATGTAGAAAAATCGAGTTCAGGTTGAAGGTAGGAGGGATAACATAATTTCAATAAACAAAAATGTGATTACAACATTGACATAATACAAAATAATATTTTGAGCACCACAAAATTTTTTAACAAAATTAACTTATCCAAACTTTAAATATTACATAACTCAGTAATTTTTGCTTTTTTAATGTTAGTGTATAAATTTCATCTGAACGAGGTTCCAGCATTGGAACGAAAGCTCCTGAATTTATTTAAATAAGCTTATTTATTATTTAACAATTTTTATTAGCTTAACCTTTTTAGAATCTCCTATTTGATTCCTTCATATTTCATCAACAAGGCCCATCCTACTTATTTGTACTTATATATATATATATATATATATATATATATAACATATATAATAATAATATATATGTAATATGTATATATATATATATAGCATATATATATATATATATAATTATCTTGCCTATATATATATATATATATATATATATATATGCTATATATATATATATATATAATAATATACTTATATATATATAATATATAACTGCTGTATATATATATATATATATAATTATATATATATATATATATATATATGTAATAAACTTAATATGCTGCTGCTCTTTGCTGTAACCCAACTTATAATAATAATAATATGTAATATATATATATATAATTATATATATATATAAATTATGTATATATATATATATATATATATATATATATATATATATAATATTTATGATAATACTAACTATATATATATATATATATATATATATATATATATATATATATAATAGATATATCTATATATATATATATATATAAATATATATATATATATATTTATATATATATATATATATATATATATATATATACTCTGCATATATATATATATATATATATGCTATATATATATATATATACTACGTGTGTGCGTGTGTGCGTCTGTGTGTGGTGTGTGTGTGTGTGTGTTCCTAAGTAAAACACGTTTTCTTAGTAATCAAATTTTAAACGCCTCGAATGGAAATAGTTGGTCATCCATCCGAGATGTTTCCAGATAATTCTATTCTATTTTCTTTCTTCATCCATTCAAACATTTCAAATATTATTATTTGTGTGTGTGTGTGTGTGTGTGTGTGTGTGTGTGTGTGTGTGTGTGTGTGTGTGTGTGTGTGTGTGTGTGTGTGTGTATGAAATTGTGATATAAAATATTACACTTATTATAACATATATGTAAATTTGCTGTGTTGTAGGAATGTTTATATATATATATATAAATATATATATATATATATATATATATATATTTATAATAGTATATATATATAACTTAACAGCAATTATAAAAATATGTATATGTATAATAATAATATAACATATTTAACTCTGTAACAAAAACTTCCTTACTTATCTTAATATATAATAATAATAATAATATAATAATAACCTTATATATAGTAATAATATATGTAATATATGTAGCATAATATATAACATATGTAGCCTTAGTAATATGTATAATAATAATAATAATGTATATACTGTATATATATGTGTATATGTATGCAACCTTATATCTTTTATATATATGCTGCTGCTATATATATATATACTTATATATACTGCTGCTGCTGCTGATGATGATGATATATATATGGGCTGGGGTAAAAAATATCGGAACCTTTACCTAAACTTATTTATCGTATATGATACAACGCATTACGTAATTCCACCTTCAAAGTACCTTCCATCGGATGTCACACACTTTTGCCAGAGCTCATACTACTGCTCGAAACATTGATTTAGGCTATCTTTTGTTACATCTTTCAACACACACTTCATAGCACTTTGAATTTCTTCTGCTGACTTAAATTGTCGCCTTTTAACAGATCCATCATGTGAGGGGATAGTTAGAAATTGTTTGGAGCCAAATCTGGAGAGTAAGGAGATTGAGAAAGCACAGGTACGTGGCTGTTCGTCAGATATTCTGAGACCAGGAGTGAACGATGTGCCGGGGCATTGTAATGGTGCAATACCCAATTTTTCGATTCCCAAAGCTCAGGACCTTTTGCGTGTCGGAGTGTGTCACGAAGATGACTGAGAATATCAATGTACATAGAGTTGGTATCTGTACGACCCTAAAGTATGAACTCAAAGTGCATGAGACCTTTAAAATCAAAGAAGACCTCCAGCATGACTTTCCCCTTTGAGCGAACTTCTCGAATCTTTTGTTTTCGTGGTGAACTCTGAGATTTACACTCAAATGTCTGAAGCTTCGCTTGAGGGTCGTACAGGTAACACCACGTCTCATCGCCAGTTATTACCCTATTCAGCAATCCTCGATCCGCATCCACTATAGCAATGGGCTCTACGTTTATGTAGGCCCGCTCTTCACACTGCTCGTGGGTGAGGAATCTTGGGACACGGTGTGTACATACGCAGTGCATATTCAAGTCTTGAGCGAGTATCGCGTGACAACTGCCATGGGAAATCCCGACAATGTTGGCAAAAATCATCGATGGTTTGCCTCCGGTGAGTTTGGATTACCTCCCGCACTCTAGCAATGGTGTCACCATTATGCACTGTTGATGGTCTGTCCACACGCTTATCATCTTCTGGCGACTCCCACCCTTCTTTAAAGTGCGTAATATCACTCCTAAACTCGGGTTTCCGATAGTGATTCATCATCATGCACCTCATTTATCAAATTGAATGTTTCTGTAAACCTTTTCCGTTATTTGACACCAAATTTAATATTTGCGCTCTACTCAAAGTAACCCATTTTTTATTAACACTCTTTCCGACAACACAAAACGACAGTGTCTCAAAAGAAACTGAATTGTAAACACGGGCTCATGCTCATAATTGCCATACGCTGCTGATTTACGTCCTTACACGTCTGCGCGCGCATTTCTCACAACACACGTTTATTACATTGTAAGATATGAAGACTAATCGGAATGTTTCGATATTTTATGACTCTACCTCGTATGTATATAGTTTTAAAAACCAGTTTTTAATTTTTTTTTATTTGGCTTTGTGGCAAAAATCGAAGTTTTTTAACTGCCATTCCAAGAGTATTTTCTAGGGCTGCGAAGTCGGAGTGGGAGTCGTGGAGACGTGCAATTTTCCAGGAGTCGGAGTCGAAAATTCTGTGTAAGTGGAGTAGGTCGGAGTCGGAGTCGAAAATTCCTGTGTAAGTGGAGTCGGAGTCGAAAATTTATAGAACTATTATTTTTATTATTATTATTATTATTATTATTATTATTATTATTATTATTATTATTATTATTATTATTATTATTATTATT
>JABUQX010131967.1:10000-15000 GCA_015478945.1 Trachelipus rathkii
CTACTACTACTACTACTAATAATAATAATAATAATAATAATAATAATAATAATAATAATAATAATAATAATAATAATCAATGTCAAAAATGAAAAATATTTTATTCTGTCAACGATATTACATATTAAACATCATTAAAAATAAAAATTTAATAGAAAATTATATTGACAAGAAATGGACTTATGAGGAGACTTCTCGTCCTTTCTCTCTTTAATAATAATAATAATAATAATAATAATAATAATAATAATAATAATAATAATAATAATAATAATAATAATAATAATAATAATAATAATAATAATAATAAATTAAATTAAATGTTTACAAAGCTATTTTCTATAATTAATTTTCTTTGAAGAAAATTAAGCATAAAAACTAGGTCGGTGAAATATCTAAAAATGTTTGACTTTTTAAAAAAATAAAAAAAATATATCTGATATTTTAGTTAGGTTTAAAGTAAACTGCAAGAATTTTTTTATGTTAAATGAAAGATTTTTTAGCTTAGTTTGAATTTTTTTTATTAATTTGAATATTTTTTTTTTGGCTAATGGAAGAATTTTTTTGTTAATTGAGATATTTTTGTTAATTGAAAGATTTTTTATGTTGACAATTAGGTTATTGTTAACATTTTTATGCCAATAGGAAATGTTCTGTTAAATGGAATATTTTTTAATGTTAATTAAAGATTTGTTGATGTTAATAAAAAAGATTCTTTATTGTAATTTAAATTTTTTTTGATAATTGGAAGATTTTTTGTACTAACAAAAAAAAATTTTTAATTGCAAGAATCTTTTGTTAATTGGAAAAATTTTGTTAATTGGAAGATATTTTATTAATTCGAAGTCTGTTTATGTTCTTTAGAATATTTTCATATTAATTAAATTATTATTTTAACTTATCGAAAGATTTAATGACGGTAATTGGAATATATTTTTATGTCAATAAGAAGGTATTTAATGTTAGTTGGGAGATTTTGTTAATAAGATTTTTGTTTTTAAAGATGTTTTAATTCTAGTTGGAATATTTTTATGATGTTAATTGGAAGATATACTGATGTCAACTGGAAGATTTTTTATATTTTGATGTTGATTGAGATTTTTATTATGTTAAGTGGAGAATTTTTTTTTATGCTAATTGTGAAATATTTTTATATTATTCAGAAGATCTTTTAAATTAATGTTTCTTAGAAGATTTTTTTTATGTTAATTGGAAGAATTTTTGATCCGGGTTACATTTTTTGTTAATTAGAAGATTTTTCGATGTTTATTGGAATATACTTTGATGTTAATTGGAAGATTGTTAAATGGTAATATGAAGATATTTTTGTTAATAGTAAGATGTTTTGATGTTAATTGGAAGATTAATTAAAGTTAATTCGTGGATGTTTTTTTTGTTAATTGAAACATGTTTTGATGTTAACTACAAGATTTATTGATGTTAATTGGAAAATAATTTTTGTTTATTATAAGATGTTTTGATGCTAATTGGAATTTTTTTTATCCTAAATGAAAATGTTTTTGTTGATTTTTTATGCTAATATAAAGAATTTTTTATGTTAATTGGAAGTTGCTTTAATGTTATGTGAAAATATTTATTTTAATTGGAAAATGCTTTGGTGTTAATTGGGTGAGATTTTTTTATGTTTATTAAATGAATATTTTTTTTGGTTAATTGAAGATTTTTAATGTAGACACTTGTTAAATTTAAAACTAAAAAAAATGTACAGAAGATATCTTAATTACACTTTATTT
This sequence comes from Trachelipus rathkii, assembly GCA_015478945.1. Taxonomy (NCBI): domain Eukaryota; kingdom Metazoa; phylum Arthropoda; class Malacostraca; order Isopoda; family Trachelipodidae; genus Trachelipus; species Trachelipus rathkii. The sequence goes on from JABUQX010131967.1 coordinate 11,755, forward strand.
AAATTTAAATCAATGCTGATTTAGCAACAAAATACATTATGAGGTCCCCCCAAAAATTTCCTTTTATGTATCTAATTAATATATACTTTTTAAATCAATTAAAACAACAATAATAGTTAAATTGCAGTAAATAACAGAACAAAAAACAACAACATTTAAACCTATTTCGTAAATAATAATAATCAGTTGTTATAATCAGACTCTGGTATAATAGTGCAACCAAAAGCAAAAACTGCCTATTTGAAATTGAACTCCATGAGAAGTACAAATTTAGTTTAACTACTTTCTTAACTAAAAAGAATAAAAACAAGATATCTGTAACTACTAGACAGGTAATTTTTTATTTTTTAATTTTTTAAAAAGAACTCCGATTCCAGCCAGTCAACATAGCCTATATATAAATTACTCTTGTATATCTTAATTAGACAAGAGTTTGAGATATATACATATACCATATCGCCTTAACCTTATATAACACTGCCCCTCTTCTTTACGCACATACATATTTAAAAAAATATATACGCTTTATTTTATAACCTTATATATATATATATATATATATATATATATATATAATCCGTGCAGTACGAAATTGCCGGTTTGTTCTGAAGCACGGTCTTCTTTCTTCATTATTTTCTGCAACCTTCGCCGCCGCCTTTCTAATTTCCACTTTGCTAAGCATCACCCCTCCTCCTCCTCTAAACCTGATCTTTTATTCTTAACCGAAACTCGGGTGTTTGAACTTTCTGACAGCAAACCCTACTCTGTTCCCTCATACTGTCGCTATCCTTAATTTTATGTCAAAGGCGGTTCAATATTATGTCAAAGGCGGTTCAATTTTATGTCAAAGGTGGTTCAATTTTATGTTAAAGACGGTTCAATTTTATGTCAAAAGCGGTTCAGTTTTATGTCAAAGGCGTTTCAATTTTATGTCAAAATCGGTTCAATTTTATGTCAAAGGCGGTTTAATTTTGTGTCAAAGGACGTTCAATTTTATGTCAAAGGTGTTCAATTTTATGTCAAAAGTGTTTCAATTTTATGTCAAAGGTGGTTTAATTTTATGTCAAAGGCGGTTCAATTTTTTGTCAAAGGCGGTTTAATTTTATGTCAAAGACTGTTGCTGTGCTTATGTGAGCAATGATGTTTATTCTCGTGTTTTTGTTTTAGGGCCTTCCTAATTTTCTACCTTATTGATCATTCTTTCATGTCAATTTAATATTAATTTAATCTGTTCTGTATATCTGTCTCCTACCTCAACTAGCATTCTAAGTCCTTCGACTACCTTAACCCCAAATTAGAGAATATTCTCTCTTTTTCTCTTTTGTGAAATCAGCTTTACTTGTGATTTCAACATTCACCTCCATTTCTCTATCTTGAATGACGTCGAGCAGTCGGTGAGGTTTTACCTTCCTCTAACCTGAAGTCTTTGCTCAAACCTTTGCGGCTGATTCCACTTAGACGATTCAGGTGCTACTCCTCACTTTCCACCCATCTCATACCCATGTATGGTTAACATTGTAATTTTAACTGAAGGTCTTGTTTCCTCTCTCTCTCTGAGCTTAACACTAAGAAGGTTGATAGATCCTGGTGGTATTCCTCTTGCGGTTCTCAAAACTTGTGCTTCTGAGCTGGCACCCGGCCTGGTAAAAGTTGCTTAATTCAACCTATGCCGAAAACAAAGTGACCCTCTCAAGCAACAAACTATCTTCCTGTCGTTTTAATTTCAGTTCTTTCTAAAGTTTTCGTATCTATCCTTACGGGCAAACTTTGATTTTGGCTCTGGGGCTATTTGGTTTTAGCCCAAAACCGAATATGGGCATAATTTTCTTAATTTTAAATTTTTTTACCAAATATATAGCAAACAGCAGCTTTTTCTGACCATTAAGACGTCGATTTCAGGTGTTTTCTGTGTCTATATATTGATTGCTTTGTATTTTCTTTGTTTGAAAAACAATGTTTATGACAATTTTTTTTATTTTCGTCCTACATTTTTTTTTCCAAATGACTTGAAACTTGAACTATACGAAAAATGGCCTATTACCTAAAACATATTTTTTTTGGCTTCACACCTAAACTAACAAAAATTACTAGGCTATGATTTTAAAATTTTTGAAGTCGTATCTCAGCAATGGTCGAATTTCGAATCCAAACTTTTTTGGTTCTGAAAAATAAAAAAAAAATTGCGATAATTTTATTTCTAATTATTCGATCAACATAAAATCATCTTCAGGGTTCCTGTAATCGGGGGAGATGCACATTTTTTAGTTAGATTATTTGTTTGTATTTGCAACAGTTTTTTTGCCTCTATATGAATGGGTCAAACTTTCAAAAAAAAAAAAAAAAAAATTTAATTTTTTTTTTGATTGCATCTAATTATGCAAATAAAAAAGGTGTATCACCCCCGACAATAAAAGCTCAACATTTTTTATTTTGATATGATGAAAAAACAAAATTATAGCAACATTTCAAATTTTGAAATTTTGAAAGAAAATATATCTGAAGAATATATACTATATATATATATATATATATATATATATATATATATATATATATATATATATATATATATATATATATATATTTACTTATTATTATTTTTATTTATATTTATATGCTCTGCTCTGTTATATAATAACAACCTAAATATATATATATATATATATATATATATATATATATGCTAACTATATATATATAATATATATATATATACATAGTGGTGGGCATCAGTCCGTTACCTCGATACTCCGTTACTAATGAACTTACTTTTTTCTGTAACGGAATAATGACTCGCTGGTTTTCTTTTATTTGTAATGGACTAAGGAATTGTTGCTTTTTATGGTAAATTCGGAATCCATGATAAGGACCCTAAATCAGTACATACAGATTTAGTGTCATATTCATAATTCAGCTGTTAATTAAATCTAAGTATTTTGTTTACTTGCCCTTTCTACTTGTAGAACGACATGGAGGGGGTTTGCTATAGGATACTGGGTGTAACAAAACAGAACTTCAGATCGGGACTGAAGAATACCAATTTGCTGCAAAATAAGTTTTCTTAATGATATGGAATAATCCGAACGATATTTTATCAATTTATCTCATTATGATTTCAATAATGTGGATGCTTTGTTTACCAACCTGTACAATAGAAAGGAAACACGTAGTCGTTGTCTACAAAAATTGGACGCGACGTAAAATGGTAATTCAAAAAAGGGACTAAGAAGTTCTGAGTTAATTATT
>JABUQX010131967.1:22500-27500 GCA_015478945.1 Trachelipus rathkii
TCTGTTAGGCTTTCTTCTCCTGTATAATTGAAAAAGTATGTTTTGAGCCTTTTCATAGTAGAGAAATATTTTTTGGATGCACGTTTTTGGTGAGGTAAGTGCTAAAATCCTTACCAAATTAAATGTGACTGCACTTACAGGTCAAATTTATTTACAAAATTCTTAAATTGGAATGAGTGACCTTACAAAGATTAGTAAGTATGGATCTATGGCTCAAGAACTTACTCTCTAACTGGTTTGGAAATCATCAAGAATATAAATTGTAATTGCCTCTACCTTTTCATTTAACATTGATTCTCACATAAGGTATTTTCATCATTTCTTCATTAACAGAGTGCAGTAGTAGTTCTGTTGCAACTTCTAAAATGTTTGAAAATGTTTCATGGATGTTTCTTTGAATATCTTTTAAAACAAACAATATGAGTAAGAGCAGCTGCTGAAACTAATTTTGGAGACTGCAATGTTGTACGTAATGGAAGAGTATGGGAGAATAAAGTTAAGGGCATAAATAAACTTATAACAAATTTGCTCTTGATAAAAAACTTTAAAAGATCTAAATTTTTTGAAGATGGTTTAATATCTTGATCATTTCAAGAGTCTCTAAAGCTTCAACAAACGCTTTAAAATTTTTTCTAATTTCTTAACAATCCGTTATAACTCTCCACCAACGTTTTCCGTCAATTCTTGTGAGTTTTGTTGATTTTGTGTCTAGAAAAAAGCTTTCATATTTTTTTATTATTAAAATAGTCCGTAGTTACACTCGCTGTGCCATAAAGTTTCTAATGTGTTGTACTTCACATTGATGTAAACAGCAATGAACATATAAAGCCCCTGAATTTTTCGACAGCTTAAACACCTCTAAAACGTTTCTTCACCGCATCAGCACCATCATACCGTTGTACAGTCAGAAAGTTACTATTTTTTTCAGCGTTCGTATTATTACTTCCGCAACAGACACTTAATCTAAAAATTCTTCACTGACCACAAATATGTTTCCTCATTTCTATTAATATATACGTTTAATTTTTTTTTTATTAACTATTATTTTTAATATTACTAAAAATTAAAATTTACCGACCTAAGTTATCAAAAGAAATTTAATCCCTTAAATAATTTGGAATATAGATATATCCTTAATAATATATATATATATATATATATATATATATATATATATATATATATATATATATATACTATCTATATATATATATATATATATATATATATATATATATATATAAAGAAACACCAAAGTATTGAATAAAAATCGACAGATCAGCACGCTACCGTCATTAATTTATCTGATGATTACCGATCAATTTGTCGATTGGATATGATTATTGGGTTTATACCGTAGTTTTTAAATATTACAACCAGTAACAATATTTTAAAAGCTTAAAATCGTTTAGTTTGAACATTTAATCAAATAATGCAATTATAAAAGCAGTTACGTATAATTAAAGAAATATAAATTAATTCACGATGTTTTATTGTATTGAAATTCAACATACTACATGCTGGACAGATTAAACAACGATGAGTCTATGTTATATATACTGTAAATAATAACATCTCACCTACGTTAAGACCTTTCACTGAGATTTTGTAGGAAAAAGTATCATTCAATCAATTAAACGATTTGTACAAATAATATTGGAAAAACGCAACTAGGGGAGAAGTCACTTCTTCATGGATTTCCACCACAATTTAAACTATAAATTTATTTATATCAAAAGCAATTGCAAGATGCAATTTCACTGGAATTTAAGAGTTGAAGAACTGAAATCGACAATTGAAAAAAGTTTTTCATCACATACGTAAAATAAATCATTCTGCTTGTCTTCTTAACTTGATCCTATTCAAAGATATATTTCGGAGAATAGGAATGAAAGATAAGTAAAACAAATGAACATCTAAAATTCTAAAAGGTGGAAAGACTATGACAAATTTATTTGATGAACTATTTTTTGGTAAAGTAATGAGAATAATTTTCGACGGTTAATTAAGGATCAAAAATAAGGGAACACAAAATGGAAAGAAGTTTATATATATATATATATATATATATATATATGTATATATATATATATATATATATCTATATATATATATATATATATATATATATATTCTTCCCTATCTTCTTCTATATGCTATATATATATATATATATATATATAATAATAACCTTAATATATATAAATATATATATATATATATATATATTTATACCGATTTAATTTCAACGTTTTGAGAATTAAAATTCTCATCGTATGGAAACTATAAATGACATGCGAGACAGTAACATTAACAATATATAAATGGTAAAATACGCGACAAATCTTATCACCCTCACACCACAAAATTCCAAAAATGTACTTAATGTACTCTATACATTAACGCACAATTTTGAATGTTTGTGGTGTGCGGGTTATAAGGTTCTTATGTCATTCATATAACTATGTATTCGATTTGATACAGTAGTCAAAATTACTAAATTATGGTTTATATATATATATATATATATATATATATATATATATATATATATATATATATATATATATATATAACTGCTATCTCTTGCTGCTATATATATATATATATATATATAGCTGTATATATATATATGTAACCATATATACATATATAAATATATAACTTAATAACTTATATATATCTTAACTTAACAACTAACATATATATAACATAACCTTATGTATATATATATATATATATAGCAACTAACCTTACCTGAAAGTCCTCTGCTTTTAATATATATATATATATATATATATATATATATATACAAGTGGCCAGTAAAAGAGGCCCCAAGTCTTATAAACAACATGCAGATAATTAACTCGTTTATTGTATATACACAATACAGAATATTGAATTATTATTATGAAAAACAAGGTACTGAACATTCATAGGTCAATAGTTCACAGGAGGTGCTGAAAATGTTCACCTTGAACCTGGATACACAACTTTGTATGGTCGCATATGTAACAGCTTCAACATGTTATGGCATGAAGTTCGTTTGATGTTTAGTTGTGCGGATAGACGTCTAGTTGATTTCCGTGGACTTCTAATCATAGTTTCTTGCACACGTGCAATATTTTGCGCCAAACAAACTTTCTTTTCACGGTTACGTTTGGCGTTAGCGACCGAACCTGTTGCTCGAAATTTACTAATCAATTTCTGCACAACACTCTTTGCTGGAACAGCTGTGTTCAGGTATTTTATCGTGAACATTTCATTTAATGTTTTAATTAATTAAACGATTTACATCCACAATAAGTTTCAACAATAAACACTCTTTGTTTGATTGAAAAAGGCATTCTGCAGACCTCTTATCACAACAAGCTTCAAATTGACTACTGAAAACGTCACACAGATGACTAATTTGCCGCTCGACATCATGTGACCCCGCTCGAGCGCCGCCCTACTGTTATGATATCATAACACTCAGCTACCTACAAATATTATACAAATAAATACATATATAAAAACAAATATAACATGGGGCCTCTTTTATCTTGGCCACCCTAAATAACATGTATATATATATATATGCATTATTATATATATATATAATATATATATATATATATAATATATATATATATATATATATATATATATATATATATATATATATATATATATATATATATATACAAACTTGCTACATATACGAAAATTACAGAACAAATCTTTCTTCTTCTTTTAAATCTAAATTTCAAATTCTTTCCTACAAAAGTTTATTTCATCTCTTTCATTTTCTTCCTGTATTTGAAAGGGCTTCACTCAAGAATGTAATTCCGTGCAATATCGAATGAGTTACCCCAACGAAAACAATTAAAGCAAATAAAACCAAAAAATATTTTTCCATTGTTTTGAATTTTGGCAGAAGCTTCGAAATAATGAAGTGTAATATTTTTTAATAATAAAAAAAGATGAACATTTTTTGGCGGACAGCATAAGGGAATATAATTTGAGCTTCAAGATGGAATATGTAAACAGCATTTAAGTAATAAAACAATGCATTAGCATATTGTAATTTGTTTTGCAAGGCAGTGAAATATACCTCAGTAAAAGCCTTCCTTAATTAGCATATTATTTACATAGTTTGCAGCTTTAATTTTAAGTTGAGTTATGTCCGTTCTTTTCCTTCACTTCATATTCTATAAAATAATATATATATATATAATATATATATATATATATAAATATCGCATATATATATATATATATATATACTATATATATATATATATTAATATATATCATATATATATAGTATATAATATAATACTATATATATATATATGATACATATATTATATATATACGTATATATATAGTATATATAATTATATAATCTATATATATATATGATATATTATATAATATTTATATATTATATAATATATAATATATAATTAATATATCAGTGGCCGGCTTTTGGGGTAGGCACGACGTAGCAACGCCTACTTGCTTAGTGACCCAAAAAATAGTAAAAATAGTATATTTATATATTATATATATATATTATATTATATATTATATATCTATATATTTTTTATTAAATATATTTTTTAAATAGAATAATTGGAATAATTATTAAACTGTCTATGTAAAATTTGGATGTAAAAATTTGGTGACTGGGGTGGGGGGGGGGGGATTGTAAAGGTCACCGTGTAGGTGTAAGTTGTGAGTAGGTTTATGGTGTATGTGGCGTGTCATTATTTCGTTTGAGAGGCTCACTGATAAGCCGCCGACTGAATTTTCTACTCGATTCCTTTTTTAATATTAGCGATTGGTGGGCAACCTTATTCTCGGAGCATAAAAATAGCTTCTTTTCTATAGGATAGGCAATACTTCATTATTTGCGACCGAATCATCGATAGTCATTTTTTTAGGGTATCCCAAATTAGAATTATAAAAAAAAATAAAATAAGACTATATAAATAACAATAAAATGAACTATA
>JABUQX010131967.1:32500-36514 GCA_015478945.1 Trachelipus rathkii
TATATATATAATATAATATATATATAGTATATTGTATATATATTATAGTATATATATATAATATATATATATCTTAATATATATATATATATTATATATATTATATATATCTATATAATTTATATATAGCTATATATTATAATTTATATATTCATATAGATATATATATAATATATATATATATCCATGAAGTACTGTGGGTAAAACTCTAAAAACTTAACTATCTGCTATCTCCGCCTCCGAGATAGTGATTTTATACTATCGCGCATCACAGATAGTGAAAAATCACCTCACCTCTTACAGTCCTAAGTCTGACCCTCTAATAAATATATATATATATATAAATATATATATATATATATATATATATATATATATTAATATTATATGAATATATATATTATATATATATTATATATATATTTTAGTATTATCAGTGGCTACCGGCTGCTCGTCAAACCTTAGTAAACGATCGAGTTTTTTGCAAATTCATAATGTTAGCGATAAAATTCTGTGTACCATTAATGGGAAGTAACGATAAAATAATGTTATTTTATGTGTTAACGATACAATAGTGACAGTCGACAAAATAAACAAGTAGACATTTTAGAGTCTATATGTACAAAAGTTTTCTGTACACATGTATGATCTACAGAGTATGTGAGTGTTGCTTAAAATTTTAAGTATAATAAAATGTCAAATATTTTTTTTAAAAAATAACATGTTAAGTACGAGTTAAAGCAATAATATTGTTACAGAATAATGTCCAAATTAATAAAATAATTAAAAGAAAATTAATTCAGTTAAGGATAATGGAAGAAAAAGAATAACTTGAAATGATTTATAGTTAACATGAATCTGACTCTATACCTGGAATCTAAGTAATATATATATATTATATATAATATACTATATATTATATATAATAATAAAATATATATATATAATATATATATATATAATTATATATATTGTAATTGTATATATAATATATATTATATTATATTACTATATTGATATAGAGAGGGAGAGAGAGAGAGGAGAGAGAGAGAGGAGAGAGAGAAAGAGACGAGCACGAGGTAGTCTAAAAATTGCTAAGAGTCGCGCTGATATATGTGCCTCATTTGTTTCGCTTACATCATTAAAAAACTGACTATCTACAGAATGGAATATATCCGATATTAGTCAAATATAATTAGTATTCTAAAAAATTTATTAATTTATTAAGAATCTTAGTTTATGTTTAAAGAAGGATATCTAAAAAGAAGAAAAAGGAAGGAAATATGAAGAAAAAGGAAATAAAAAAGATAAGGAAAAGAAAAAAAGATAAAGGAAAAACAAAAAAGAAAAAGCAAAGAACAAGAAAAAAAATAAAAATAAAAAGCAAATAAATAAATAATAAAATTGAAGAAAAAAAAAAAAAATAAAATATAAAAGAAAAAATGAAAAAAAAAAGAAAAATAAAAGAAAAATGAAAAAAGAAAAATAATAAAAGTAAAAAAAATAAAAAAGAATAAAAAAATAAAAAGAAGAATAGAATAAAATAATAATAATAATAATAATAATAATAATAATAATAATAATAATAATATAATTATAATAATAATGGATAATATATATTAATAAGTTTAATTAAGAATAATAATAATAACATAATAATATAATAATAATAATTAATATCATAATATTAGAAGAAGAAGAAAGGAGAAGAAAGAAGAAGAAGAAGAAGAAGAAGAAGAAGAAGAAGAAGAAGAAGAAGAAGAAGACAGAGAGAGAATTGAGAGAGAGAGAGAGAGAGAGAGTAGAGAGAGAGAGAGAGAGAAAGAGAGAGAGAGAGTTCAAAGCTCTTATGTATGCTGAATTAATATGATGAAATTCAAGGGAAATAAATACTATTTCATTCCAAGAAAAGACAAGAAAAACATTTTCTTGCCTAACATTTGAACTTTATATTATATAGTATATACTATACAGTATATATATATAATATATATATATATATATTATAATATATAATATATATATATATATATATAATATATATATAATATCAATATATAATATATATATATATAATATATAATATATATGTATATATATTAGTCACGGGCGACTGTTACATTTGGGCTGCTGCGGGCTTAGCACGATTATCATTATATGAAACGATTGATCTTCTACAAATTCATAAGTTACGATAAACTCTCTTATTTTTTTGCACAATTGGTTACTATGAAAGAACATTACATAATACATATAAAAGATTATGTAAAACCACACAAAATGTGTAGAAGTATCGGCCAATTCGAATAATGCATGCTATTCAATCAATTAGTAAAAGGTGAGAGTTCGGGGATTCTCCGAATAGCCCGAGTGAACATTTTAAGACAGTATACACTATACAAATGTTTAAAAATTTTCCTACTATCTCCATAACTAAATAAAACACTTGCTTCACTTAAAAAATTAAATAAACATTTATTTTGTTCTATGCTCGTTTCGAATGAAAAATGATTAATATTTAATTCTAATACCTGGATTTAAAGCTAGAAATAGAAAAATTAAAAGAAAGAATGTGCAGGTGCCCATCGAATGAATTTTAAATAAAGAAAAACTTGGTAAAAATAGCAATAAACTCAAGTGTTCTTAATGTGAATATTTTGCGTTAAAATATTAATGCACTAATATATATTAATTATATATATATAATATAATAATATATATATATATATATATTATATATATTATATATATATATATATATATTATATATTATATAGTTATACTATATATATATATAGTATAGAATTATAATATATATATGATATATTATATATATTATTATATATTATATATATAATATATATTATCTATATTAATTATATATTATATATATTTAATATTATATATAAAATTATATTATATATATTATATATAATATATATATCATATATTATATATTATATAAATATATATATAATATATTATATATATGTAAACAGTCCATTATACTTTGTAAAAATTTTATTTATTTATGTACTTATGCTAAGATTGCGCGAGCAAAATTTAGCATAAGTTAAAATGAAATAATATATAAACCCGTCTGTTCATATACCTCTCAGTCAGATTAAATAAACAATAAGAATCAGAAGAAATAAGATCTTACTCAAGATACTCTCTCCAGAATCCTCCAAGACTTAAACGCTTTCGGCAAGAGAGTAAATGCACGGAAGGCGCAGTAAGTAGGACCTGCATATTGGAGCAAATTTGACGCTTGACCGACTTGACCTTGACGAGCCTTGAGTACCTTTTTTGAGCCCATTTTTTTTGCCTTTGACCTTTTTGGCATTGACCTTGTTTTTTGGCCTGACCTTTTTGAAGCCCCTTGAAGAAGGGGCTGCCAGACGGAGGCGAAGCGCTCCGTCGTACGTAATTGCCCTCCTATTGTTAGGTCCCCTTTGGTCGTCCATGGGTCATTTTTGGCCCACCCTAATTTTTTGGCCTTGTAATTTGTTTCTTGCTTGAAGAATTTCTTGACATGAAAATCTTCTTAATAAGCGAGTCTGGAGCAGACACACACACACACACACAATGCATCACACACACACCACACACACACACACACACACACACACACTACACACAAAACACACATACACACCGCATGATCCCTACTTTCCACCATCCCTCCTGCTCCACCCAAGCGTTCCTTATTGGGACTCAAGCCTTACCCTGTCTTTACCTGTTGAGTTTCCACTTTGGTCATAAACAAAATATATAAACCTAGAAGGAATAAGAAGACCCCAACGGCATCCTTCGGCAGTTTAGGAGATTAGTCCACAGATCTTCAAGATGTGAGATCGAGGATTAGGATATTTTTTAAATCAAGTCTATTAAGCGTGTCACGTGGAAAACCCAATATCATAATAATAATAATCAATAATAATAGATAATAATAATAAAATAATAATAATAATAAATAATACATAATAATATAATAATAATAACTAATAATAA
>JABUQX010131969.1:5000-15000 GCA_015478945.1 Trachelipus rathkii
TATATATATATAATATGTATATATATATATAATATATATATATATATATATATATATATATATATATATATATATATATATATATATATATATATATATATATATATATATATATATATATATATAATATAAAACGAAAATATTGTACCGCAATATTGAAATCTGTTTGGTGTCCAGTTGATGATCCCAAAAAGTAGTCCGCAAGCGGGCTCTTCACATGAATAAGCAAGCTTAATTCACCTGATTATCCCAAAAGTGCCCGCATGTGATTAAAATTACAGCAATATCAGCAGATTCATGAAACTTATAGAAATGTTTAAAATGATTTTTAAAGAAAAAAAAGTTATAAAAAATATTCCAGAAAAATTTGTGGTCCCCAAATTTCATATTTGTAACATACACACAAAATTTATATATATATATATATATATATATATATATATATATATATATATATATATATATATATATATATATATATATATATATATATATATATATATATATATATATATATATATATATATATATATATATATATATATATATATATATATATATATTAATGATGTTAGGTATGAGGATCAGGCACTTTTTTTTGGCTTATGTCCATAATCTGTGTCCCATGAAGTTGAAGTCAAATTTTTTCCAAGGTTACGTTATCGAACATAATGTAGAACGGAGTGGATAGTGAGAAGAGTTTGAACTATTTTCCTATATATTTATATAAGTTGCTGTTTTGTTATTTATTGAAACGATGGAAAGTGAGTCCCTTTTTTGTTTTACGACTCCGTCACTTATTTGTTTTTTGTTTTTTTTAATATATTGCTACTATATGATACTAACAATGAATTTCAGTGGTAACGGACATGATTCAAAAGTTCGAAATATTTTAAATAATTTTTTAAAAATCACATTTATGTTAAATATAGTTTTAAAAATGAAATATCTCGAAAAGAACGACACTTACAGAAAAACCAATTACATATTTGGAATCAGCGTATAAAGCTTATTACAAAAATGTAAAAAACAAAACAAAAACAAAACAAAACAAACAAATATTTTTTCATAAATGAAATATCTCGAAAAGTACGACACAAAAACCAATTACATATTTGAATCAGCGTATAAAGTTTATTACAAATATGTAAAAAAAAAAAAAAAAAAAAGGGGGCTCGAGCCGATGGGGGACAGAGGGGGGACGTTTTCCATACCCCGTGAGGGGCGGAGGAACACCCGCGACACCCAAATACCAAAGAGCGGGGGTTCCGGAGACCCTCCCCGGAGGTGGGGAAATAGTCCTACCCTGTCGTTCCCCGGAAGGCCGAGAGATCCCGACTCCTGCCATTTTTGCGGTTTACCCTTGGGTATTCCTTTACTTAAAAAAAAAAAAAATTAAAACTGACGGAGTCGTAAAACGTAAAAGGTCTTATATATTTTTGAATCATGTCCGTTACCACTTAAATTGATTGTTAGGATCATATACTAACAAAAAACAAAAATTGATTGTTAGGATCATATACTAAAAAAAAAAAAAAAAAATTCAAAACTGACGGAAGCGTAAAACAGAAGAGGTCCGAAAGTGAAATAAATTATATAATAATAATATAAGTTTGGCTAGATTAAGTAAGGTTATGTTACGTTAAGTAAGGTTATTCTAAGTTACGTTAGGTAGCAAAGACTTAAACTTTTTATTTTAATATTTTTAAAGGTATGAAGCTCTTTTATTACAATACAGTTATATTATGACTCAAAACAGTTTTATTTTGATTTTTATCAAATGTGTTCGGATTCATGCAATCGATAGCGATATGGATATGGACACAGATAAAAGACATGATACTTTTATTTTATTTTTTTATATTCTTAAATATGCTTATAGTGGTGAAGCAATATTTTGCTTTTCCAGCTCTCACGGATCGGGGGATAAGATGGGGCAGCAAATGCTCGTTTGCCATGCATTCATTTAACACTAAAAACTAATATAAATATTACCTCATAACGAGCTAGTAAAATAACCTAAATACAAAAATAACCATTTTCAATAATACAACATAGGCCTTATATATATATATATATATATATATATATATATATATATATATATATGAAATATTAAAAGTACTATAGCAGGTGACATTAATATATATATATATATATATATATATATATATATATATATATATATATATATATATATTAGTGATGCAGGTAATATCCGCATCCGCATCCGCGGAGCATCCGCACATTATTAAAGATCCGCATCCGCATCCGCGCTTTGCCCTGCGGATGTTGTGCGGATGTTTATTGTCGAGATTTGATAAAGAATTTTATAATAAAAATACTTAAGATGAATCTGAAAAAGAAAAAAATATGTAAATTGAAGGCAATTAAAAAACGGCTTGATATTCCATATCTAATGTTATCAAAGACATTCCAACTCGCTGGAATAGTACACACATATCATATGATGGAAAGAAGTATTGCTCAAAGAACCTTCTTGCTTCGTACGCCAGTTCGTATTTCCAAAGTTAACAATCTTATTAATTTAGAAAATGACATCAATCACACTGCCTTAAGCTATTGAAACCATTTGAAAAAACTACCAAAAAAATCAGTCTACAGCTTCTGTCTCCGATATAATACCATTAATCTCAACGCTAAGAAGCATTTTGAACCATCTTCAAATGAAAATGATGACGGTTTAAAAAGAATGAAAGATGTAATTAAACTAGAGGTAGAAAAACGCTTTGGTTCTGTGGAAATTAATGACCATACTATTGCAACTTACTTAGATTCCCGTTATAAAGCAAGTTTTTTGTAACGATATAGAACAAGTTAAATCGTTACGTTGTTGCAGCTGAAAAACTTCAATCCGAACAGTCTATTAATTCGCCACCCATTAAAAGGAAAAACAAAATCTACAGAACCAACACCTTCTACAAGTAAATCAATAACAGATTCACTGGAAGAATTTCTACAGTCCAGTAGCAATGAAGAAACACACGCATTACCAAAAGATGTAGTTCAAATGATTGAAAACTATCACCAAGAAAAACGATTAGATTCAAATGATGATCCAATCAGTTGTTGGAAAGTTAAGCAAAATGTTTACCCCCCACGCTTGAGTAAACTTGCAAGGAAAACTTCAATCCGAACAGTCTATTAATTAGCCATCCATTAAAAAGGAAAAAAATGAAATATACAGAACCAACATTTTCTACAAGTAAATCAATAACAGATTCACTGGAAGAATTTCTACAGTCCAGTAGTGATGAAGAAACACACGCATTATCAAAAGATGCAGTGCAAATGATCGAAAACTATCACCAAGAAAAACGACTAGATACAAATCAAATGACGATCCTATCAGTTGGTGGAGTGTTAATTAAGCAAAATGCAAATGTTTACCCACGCTTAAGTAAACTTGCAAGGAAATAATACCTGGCCTGTCCTCCAACTAGTGTTCCAAGTGAGAGAGTATTTAGCAATGCTACTAATATATGATGAAAGAGAACAGACTCTCAGCAGAAAAGGCAGAAAAGGCAGAAAAATTGATGTCTCGCACTACCTTCCCATATTTGAATTTCAATACTAGTGCAAAATGTATATATTCCATGTAAAATCTCTTTCATTAATTAAGGTCGGAGGTTAGGGAAAGAGGTTGATGGGGTCCATTTGAGTTGGGTCCCCGTCCCGCACCCTGGTAACAATTATATTAATAGATTGTGGCTAAAACTATATATATATATATATATATATATATATATATATATATATATATATATATATATATATATATATATATATATATAGCAGTATATATATATATATATAAATATATTGTGGCTAAAAATATATATATATATATATATATATATATATATATTAAACATCCGCATCCGCGGATGCGAAAAAAATATCCAGCATCTAGTAATATATATATATATATATATATATATATATTATATATATATATTATATATATATATATATATATATATATATATATATATATAAATATATTATTATATATATATATATATATATATATATATATTATATATATATATATAGGTAAAAGTTACTTAACGCCCACACGGAACGGGAGCTCGGATCAAAAAAAATTTCACAGGTAGCCTCTATGATACATAAATAGATGTTTAAGGGGCGAAATGAATTTTCCCCGACCAGACCTTACCTGACCTAACCTAACCTAACTTAACCTTAACCTAATTTCGCCCCTAGAACATATATAAAAATCATTTCGCCCCTAGAACATCTATTTATGTATCATAGTGATGCTACCTGTGAAATTTTTTTTTTTGATCCGAGCTCCCGTTCCGTGGGCGTTAAGTAACTTGTCCATTTATATATATATATATATATATATATGTTATATATAAATCTATCGACACAATATATATATAGGCGTATATATATATATATATATATATATATATATATATATATATATATATATATATATATATATATATAGCCAGCATCCCGAAAAGTTCAGGCATGTAACTAGAAAACTATAACATATACACGAAAATAAATATCATTTTATTAATCAGGAGACATTTTTACCGCAGAAATTAAAAAAAAAAATAATTTATTCTAATATTTATTAATAACTCCATATTAATATTAGTAAAAAGCAGGCTCTGATTGACTTGAAAGACCTTGAAAGCTGCCGTCTCGAGAGAAAAAGTTGCCAAATGTCGCTTTATAATATAATTGAAGAAAATATTATTTTTTTCTTTTTATATCCTTCTTAGGGGGTTCGAGCCGACGGAGGGACAGAGGGCCCCCCGTCGTCCCCCGGTAGGCCGAGAAACCCCGACTCTATCTATCGTTCTTGTTTACCCGTGGGTATTTGTCCGTTTAAAAAAAAAAAATTCAACATTTGGCAACTTTCCGTCATCAGTCGTAGTGAGCGGCATCTTCGAATTGTCAAAAAACCGTAATATTTTCAAGATTTTTAACAATTTTTAATTCTTTAAAAAGCTGCTATTTTTTTATTTTCCCTTTAATTTCCTGCGGTAAAAATGTCTCCTGATTAATAAATGATATTTATTTTCGTGTAGCTGTTATAGTTTTCTTAGTCATTACGCCCGAAATTCGGGATGTGCCGAATCATATATATATATTATTATTATTATTATTGTTATATATATATATATATATATATATATATATATTATATATATATATATATATTGTTGCTATATATATATATATATATATATATATAAGAAGCAACTATATATATATATTATTATATAGTTATTATTGATATTATTGAGCAGTTATTATAGTTAGATAGTTATTATATATATTATTATTATTATATATATTATTATTATATATATTATTACATATATATATTATATATATATATACATATTATATATTATTATTATATTATATTATTATTATATTATTATTATTATTATTACATATATATTATATATTATTATATTATTATTAGTTATATATTATTAGCATATACATACATATTATTATTATTATTATATATATATTATTATTATTATATATATTACATATTATATATTATTATTATATTATTGAGATCTGGCAGGGTGTGTAAAAGGAGGGGCTTGAAAGTAAACGTGGATAAGAGTAAGGTTATGGTTGTGAGTGAGGACACTCCTCAGTGTGAAGTTATGTTAGATGGTGAGCAGCTGGAACAAGTGTCTGAGTTTAAATATTTAGGGTATATGTTGGATGAGAAGGGAACGGACGATGCAGAGTGTAGTAGGAAAGTTGTGAATGGCAGGAAGGTGGCTGGTGCAATTAAATCGTTGGTGAATGCAAAGGGACTTAGTCTTGAGTGCTAGGTCTTACATGAGGGCATTTTGTTACCTGTGTTATTGTATGGTATTGAGACTATGGCTGGAATAAGAGGTTAGATCTAAAGTTCAATGTGTTCAGATGGACAATCTTAGGGGTGGTGCTAGGTGTGAGAAGAATTGATAAAAAGAGAATACAATGAACGTATTAGAGAGTGGTGTGGTGTGAAGAAAGGGGTAAATGAGAGAATAAATGAAAGTATGTTGAGATGGTTTGGTCATAGGGAAAGGATGAATGATAGTCGGTTGGTTAAGCGGATGTATAGTGGCGAGTGTGTTGGGAACCGACCGGCTGGGAGACCGAAGATAAAGTGGATTGAGTCGGTGAACGAATGTCTGAAGGAGAGAAATGTGAGTTTGGCAGAGGCGAGAATAAAGGTGCATGATAGGAGAGAATGGCGGGGTTTTTGTGAGTATGGGGGCATGGTTGTGGCCCACCTGGGCCAGGGGATGAACCCTTACATTGACGATTTACCATAGTGAGGGTCCGTCGCTGTCCCATGATGCTCTAGGGTGGATTTTCTGTCTGTGACGAGCTCACTAACTAATGGTACAGAGGGGGCGGTAAGGCTGGGCTTTCTTTTCGACGTTTGTCATGTTCTCCTACTGCTTTTCTTTTCCGATGCTTGTACAGCACCTTTCCCCCAATCTTGGGGCAAAGAGGAAGGTGAAGAAAGAAAGAAAGAAAGAAATATATATATATATATATATATATATATATATATATATATATATATATATATATATATATAATATAGTTCATTACGATATACTTTTTTTTTTTGATCCTTATGTATGTTGTTTTGGCAATTGTTAAGTATATATATATATATAGAAATATATTGATATTAGGTTAGTATATGATTATAAGATATATTATTATTACATATATATATAAGGGACAAAAGTTACTAACCCACACGGAACGGAGCTGGATCAAAAAAAAATTTTCACAGGTAGCATCTATGATACATAAATAGATGTTCTAGGGTCGAAATGAATTTTTCCTGTTCTAGGGGCGAAATTATATATATATATATTATTTGTAAGGTATTACACGGCAATGGGGGCTCGAGCCGACGGGGAATACAGGGGGGTCGTTTTCCATACCCCGTAGGGGGCGAGAACCCCCCGCGACAATCTAAATACCAAAAGAGCGGGGTTCCGGGAGACCCTCCCCGGAGGGGGAATTAGTCCTACCCCGTAGTTCCCCGGAAGGCCGAGAGACCCCGACTCCTGCCATCGGTGCGGTATACCCTTGTGGTATTTTTTAATTACATTTTCCTTACTAAAATTTTACCAGAATTCCAAAAATGTATTCCTGCTGTAGCTATTGTAGTTGAGATATGATTGTTTTTTTTTTTGTTTTTTTTGCTTTTTTTTATTCGACCCTAAAACGTCTATTTATGTATTATAATAGAGGCTACCTTTTATTTTTTTTTGATCCGAGCTCCCGTTCCGTGTGTGCGTTAAGTACCCTTATCTATATATATATTATTATTACAGTTGTTATTATTATTATATATATATTATATATATTACATATATATTATATATATATAGATACATATATATATATGTTATAGTTATATACATATATATATATTGGTTATTATTATTATTATTATTATATATATATAAACATTATTGTTATTATTATTATTATTACATATATATATATATTAAAGAAGAATATATACATATATTATTATTATATTACTATTACATTATATTACTACAAGCTACAGCAGCTACAAAGGCAGCAGCATATAAAGAGTAGTTATATATAAAGAGCACATATATATATATATATATATATATATATATATATATATATATATATATATATATATATATATATATATTCTAGCGATCCTAAAAGTTTATAGGAGAATTTCTACCTCTGAACAGTAAGGATTTTTAGTTGTTGTTATTGCTTGTTTAGTCGTTGTTGTTTTTGTTGTCGCTGTTTTTTAAAATCTTTTAATGAATATTAAAACTATATAAACAAAAAAATAGTTTCGCACAACTCCAATATTATCCGACACTAAGAGTCTCTTTACATACGGGAGTAGAAATAAAATATGCAATAAGGGAGGATTTTCTTGTACTAAAACTCCTGAAATTGGTCTATAATACTTTTTAATAAAAGAATAGTTAAGTTATCCAAAGAATAATCTTGGATTCGAAATGTTACGCCCTCTCGCGGCATGAAACGAAAACGGCGTTCAATGGCTCCTATTTTTTTTAAACTTAATTCCTTCCCAAACGATAATATATATATATATATATATAGGAACTCCTCCTACTTATATGCTATATATATATAGCGTTAGTTAAAGCAGTTATTGTTGTTAGAATATATATATATATATATATATATATATATATTTTTTATATATATATATATTATTACAAAATATATATATATATATATATATATATATATATATATATATATATATATATATATATATATATATAGGAACTCCTCCTTTAAAAGGTAGTTAACCGATATATATCGAACGAACAATGTAATCGATTTTTTTTCGATTATTCCAAGGCAAAAGTGCGACAAGGTTGCCAATGAGTTTTTTTTTTTGTTTTTTTTACTAAAGGAATACCTAAGATTAAATAGCAAAGATTTGAAGAGTCAGGCCCCGGTTCAGCGGGGACGATATGGACTTCTGTCCCCCCTCTGTTCCTCTCCGTCGGCTCGCCTGAGCCCCTTACAATATATATAAAAAAATTAACATAAAAATTAAAAAAAAAGCAACTTGTGGAAACTTTCGCGATCTTTCTATTGGGTTTTAGCTAACACGTGACACTGCTGGTCTGCACGAGCAGATTTCTGCGATTGTCGATATTATGACATTTTTTGTAACACCTTTAAAGGAGAAGTGTCTATATATATATATATTTGTTGTTAGTATATATATATATGTTATTATTATATATATATATAGCATATATATCAAAGAGTTATATATATATATATATATATATATATATATATTATATTATATTAGTTATTATTATTATTATATATATATATATATATATATATATATTATTATTATATTATTAGTTATTATTATAAATATATATATATATTATTATATAGTTATATATATATATATATATATATATTATATAGTTATTATTATATTATATATATATATATATATTATTATTATATATATATATATACATATATATACATATATATATATATATATGCATGACCAGCTACATTAACCGTCATATGTATCTTAAAAACCATTAATGCTACAGTAAAACGGACAATTTTGGAATCAGCGTAAAATTGTGGTTATAAAATTATTATTTACATAATTAATGTAATAAATGAGTAATAAATAACAATTAAAATGTTTGTGTTAATTGAAAAATTCTATCAAACATCTGGCATCTCTAAAAACAGTTCATTGTAACGGGGTCTGAAATCGCTAAATCTCTCTCACGTGCACAAAAATAAATATATATATATATATATATATATATATATATATATATATATATAAATCCTGCTCGCCGAATCCTAAAATGCCATTTGGCTTTCCCCGTAGCCGTTATAGTTCTTTAGATACATGCATGTTGCTTTCTGAAGTCTGGCCATATACAGAGCATATATATATATATATATATATATATATATATATATATATATATATATATATATATATATATATATATATATATATATATATATATATATATATATATGTTATTATAGAACCTTATGAGTTTCTTGGCTATAGCAGATAAATGTTATTATTTTAACCTTTTTTTCATATATATTGTTAGTGGTCATGGTCCCGAATAGCTGACACATCTGTATCTGGAAAACTCGGTATGCTACAGTAAAAATGAATACATTTTTGAGAATTCAGCGAACATTTTAATGCAGGAAAAATGCGATAAAATAATTATAATAATAATAATAAATAGATTTTGATGTACGATATTTCTCGTGCCCCCAAATTTCTAAGACATGAGTCGCCCAATATTCTCTTTTCAATGCTTATGGTTAACGATCACACACACACACACACACACACACACACACACACACACACACACACACACACACACACACACAC
>JABUQX010131970.1:0-15000 GCA_015478945.1 Trachelipus rathkii
GAGAGAGAGAGAGAGAGAGCGAGAGAGAGACGAGAGAGAGAGAGAGAGAGAGAGTAGAAGAGAAGCAGGAGGGGAAGGGGATAATATATATATATATTATATATTAGTTTATATATATATAATATATATATAATATATAGTATATATATATAGGTATATATATAGTTTATATATTTATATATTATATATAGTATATATTAATAGCATATATATATATCTAGTATATATAATATATATATAATATATATGTATAGTAATATATGATTAGACTGCCCATTTTTTTTTTTATTTTTGAAAGTTTAGAAAATGGGTTTACTCTTCACGCATCCCAATCTGGAATCTCACTTTGGGTAAAACCTCCCCACAAAAATTTCAGACCATTCTGATAATGTTTAGAGGTAGTCCAGCCATCCACAAGATGTGCTCAGTGTCAGTGGTTGAGTGAACTCTGTTGAGTGAGGGTGCGGTCAGTTGTAGCTTCCAATTTGTGCCTAAATGTTTTATTCTTAATAAACGGAGAAGTTTCATTCAATTTTTACACGTGTTCACCTCCCTACCGATACACGTGCTAAATATCGGTAGCATTAAATTTGATTTATTGTTTCAATACTAAATCACTTAAATTTGATTTATTTAGTTAGCGTGTTTAAATACTAAATCAATCTTTTTCTCTTTACAGGTATACTATTGTATTTTTATTTTATAGCTGCTATTAATATAGTTATAACTAGAGACCAATGGCTGAAGGCGATACTGTTACTCGTAGTAAAGATAAATACTTTCTCTTAGATTTCATTGTCAAGAAATTTCATGGTAGTAAGCTACCATCCAATCGTGATGCTTTGGGTGTGTTTCTTAGGCGTCATGTTGAAGAAAAAGAGACGATACGCGAATCTGCAACAAAGACTATCAGAGATCTTATTCCTTTTTGGGTAGGAAAGGCACGAATTCCAGTACGGCCCGAACATCATGCTATAAAGCAACTTGAAATCCTTTTTCAAACTTGGAAAGATCTGAAACGTCTTAGAAATCGACGAACTCCAGCGCAGATAAAGAAAGAAGAAACATTTGTGGATAATTTGGATGACCTCTTTGACATATCTCATGCTAACGCGCTAAGTATGATAGTTCTTCAAGAAGACAAAGAATTTCTCCTTGCCCAACGAGAGAAAGGAAGGCGTGGAACTATAGGATCTGTGGATAAGACCCTGTCTGCAAAAGAAGAGCGAATTATGCACAAAAGGAAAGATGAAGACATGCGTAAGAAAAGGAGTAGAGAGGAATGCGAAGCATCAACTTCTAAAGAAGTTATTCTTGCATCTTCTAGCAGCAGTGAAGAGGGAAACAGCGGAAACAGTAGTGAAGGCCACATATCTGAATTATCTGATGAAGGGGAAGAACCTCACCCAAAGCGTTCTAGAGCTAAACGTAATATAGTTACACCTTCTCTTGCAGCTGCACTTGATCGTACTGGCGTATCAGATAGAAAAGCCACAATTGTTCTGACTGAAACCGCTATTAGCCTTGGGCATGATCCACATAATCTAGCGATCAACAGAACAACTATAGCTCGTTCAAGACAGAAGGCAAGAGCCGAATTTGCTCGACAAATTAAAAAAGAGTTTCATGCAAATGAACCACTTACAGTTCACTGGGATGGGAAGCTTTTGCAAGATCTGACATCGAAAGAACATGTGGATCGCCTTCCCATTCTCGTATCTGGCCCGAGTATTAATAAACTTCTTGGTGTTCCCAAGCTAACTTCTGGAACTGGTGAATTGCAAGCCCATGCTATATTTGATGCCCTACAAGAATGGGGAGTATGTGAAACAGTGGCAGCAATGTGCTTTGACACAACTGCTGCAAACACAGGACGTCGAAGTGGTGCATGTGTTTTATTGGAACAGATACTTGGCAGGGGTTTGCTGTATCTTGCTTGCCGTCATCATATAATGGAACTTGTTTTATCAGCAGCTTTTCAATCGACCATGGGAGAAAGCTCGGGGCCTGAAGTTTTGCTTTTCAAGCGATTTCAAGCCCGATGGGAATCCTTTAATTCTACATCTTTTGAGCCAGGAATTGCAGAAGTTAGTGTCTGTGCAGTGATTCCAGATGATGTTCGACAACAAACACTGAAGTTTGCAACCAATCAATTGCAGAACATACAACCTCGTGATGATTACCTTGAGCTTCTGGAGCTTTCAATTTTGTTTCTTGGAGATGCTCCACCTGGTGGTGTAAAATTCAGGGCCCCAGGACCGGTGCATCATGCACGTTGGATGAGTAAACTCCTGTATGCTTTCAAAATTTATATGTTTCGGAAACAGTTCAAACTCACAGCTGAGGAAGAGAAGGGTCTCAAGGAGCTATGCATTTTTGGAATTCTAGTATATATTGAGGCATGGTTTACTGCCCCAGTTGCACAAGAAGCTCCTCGACGTGATTTGCTTTTAACAAAGTCCCTGCTTCAGCTACCCAATGCAGAAATTTCCAAAGCTACATCAAACAAACTGTTAAAGCATTTCTGGTATTTGTCTGAGGAGCTAGTGGCCCTCAGTTTCTTTGATGATGCTGTACCTCCTGAAGTAAAGCAGCGCATGGTTGGCAAGCTTCAAGATGAAGATGATGAGGAGGAACCTCTGAAAAGACCTGAGTATCAGGCTTCTTTCATAAAAGATAAAAACCTGGAAGATTTCGTTACTCCGAAGACAATGAAATTCTTCAATAAGCTTCGACTGGACACCAGCTTTCTAAATGAAGATCCACGTGTTTGGTATAGAATAGAGGGTTTCCAATCCGCTCAAACAATAGTAAAGAGCTTGAGAGTTATTAATGATAATGCAGAACGTGCAGTTGCACTTATAAAGTCGTATAACCGACTCTTGACGAAAGATGAAGAGCAACTACAATTCCTATTGCAAGTAGTCACTGAGCATCAACGTGTCTACCCAGATGTTCGTAAAGGAACCCTCATTCAACCCAGGCAACAATGAACAGAGTAGCATCTGTGAAACCCCTGCTTTGAGCAGCTAATACCCGTTTGGGGGGGACCTGGAGCTGAGTGACAAAAATCACTTTCTTAAATACCAATATAATAATGTTATATAGAGATGAGAATTTGCACCTCTCTGGACTACCTCTAAATATTAATCAAAATGCAAAAAATTTATACCATCAGTGTTTTTGAGACAGTTGGATCCATTTTATGGGGTGAGAGCTATAAATATTTTTTTTTATATTTAACGCCAAATAAGGGCCAGGCCTAAATTATAATATATATATATATATATATATATATATATTATTATATATATTATATATATATATATATATATATAGTATATATATATGTTGTTATATATAAGATTATATATATAATATTATATATATATAATAGTATATATTAAGTGTGATGGGCAGCAGATGTTCTTTTTTCGCATCGCGGGATGCGAGATGGTTGGAAGAGCGCGGATTGGCGGATGTTTGATATATAATATATATATTAGTATATATATAGTGATATATATACTATATATAGTATAGGTATATATAATATATATATATTATATATATATATATATGTAGTATTAATATAATATATATAGTATAGTAATATTTATGGGCGTAGGCAGGGGGTGCAGGGGGGCACTTGCTAACCCTTCTAAATCTTTTTCGAAATAAAAAACTGAATATTAGAATATTTGCCCGAACGATGTGTGACGTGTTTTAAGGGGTTTAGTTAGTAGAAAACTGAAACAAAATTATACAGTCAAATCGAATTAGATACTGAAGGAGTCATTGCTAATTATAACGTATTATATAAACACATTTTTTTTTTACAGTTTCAATGTGTTTTAGTTTTCAAAATATTGGCTTGAAGTCAACTCAGCTTGTGTGCTTGTTCATTCAGCTATTTCGATCAGGACAGTATTTCCCCTGATCTCTCAGTATGTCGATATGCATTTGGCGGCTGATAAGCTGAATATATATATTATATATATATATATATAGTATATATAGGTTATTTATTATATATATATATAATATATATATATATATATATGTATTATATATATATATATATATTATATATATCACTCAACTTTTGCCCCCCCCTAAATGAAATCTGCCTTACGCCCATATATTATATATATATATATATATGATATATATAGTAATATATATATATCTATATCATATATATATTATATAATTATATATATATATATATTATAATTATATATTATATATATATATTTAGTATATATATAGTATTATATATATATATATAATATATATATATATATTTTATATTATATATATATATATATGCGAGTTTTAGCCACAATCTATTAAAATAATTTTGTGTTACCAGGGTACGGGAAGGGGACCTTAACTCAAATTCCCCACAACCTCTTCCCAACTCCGCCCTTAATGAAGACTTTACAATGGATTTATATGCTTTTGCACTGTATTGAAATTCCTAATATAGGAAGAATTGTGCCTTCATTCAAATTTTTGCTGCCTTTTCTTGGCAGAGAGTATGTTTCTATTTTCATCATATATTAACCCGCAATTGCTAATACTCTCTCACATTGGAACATAAGTGGAGGACAGTTCAAGTAATTCTTGCAAGTTTTCTCAATGCGTGGGTAAAACATTTGCCTTAACTTTCCACAACCAACTGACGACATCCATTTGTATCTATTGTCGGTTTTTCTTGGTGATATTTTCAATCATTTGCCATTTGCACATCTTTTGGCAATGCGTATGTTTCCTTCATCACTATTAAACTGGACGTAGAAAATTCTTTCCAATGACCTGTCATTGATTACTTGTAAAAGGTGTTGGTTTTGTTAGATTTCGTTTTTTTTTCATTTTAATGGGTGGGCGAATTAATGGACTGTTCCGGATTGAATTTTTTTCAATTGGCAACACAAAAGTGACAGAATTAACTTGTTCTAATTTTGTTACAACAAAACAAAACTTGCCTTTATAACGGGGACTAAGTTAGTTGCAATAGTATGAAGGTCATTAATTTCCACAGAACCAAAGCGTTTTCCTAGCTCTAGTTAATTACATCTTTCATTCTTTTTAAACCATCATCATTTTCATTTGAAGATGGTTCAAAATGCTTCCTTAGCATTGAGATTAATGGTGATAATACAGTATCGGAGAAGAAAGCTGTAGATTGCGCTGATTTCTTTTGGAGTTGCTTCAAATGGTTTCAATAGCTTTAATGGCGAGTGTGATATAGAAGTCCATTTTAACATATTAGGTAAGATGTTATACATTGGAATATCGAGTGGTGTACGAAGCAAAGAGGTTCTTTGAGCAATACATTGGTTCAATCCAACAATATTACCCTCAAAAACATATTAAAACCTCCCAAACGCAAGGAAAGCCACTCCCTAAGCAGTATTTATCACATTCCGTGTAGCACATGCAACCTCACCTACATCGGAGAATCAAATAGATTGGAAAAAGAAGAAAATCTTTAACATAAAGATGATCTGATAAATAAAGACAGTACTAACTTTCAGCTCTAACGCCACACATACATGGCGCACTTGTAATTCATACTTATCAAACATAACAAGTTCAATTCTGTGACCAGATAATTAGTACATACAGGCCATGGTAGCAATCGTGGAGTCCTTCTGTATATACAATATCGAAAACTACAACATATCCTGTGTGAGGTTAAGATGGTTTATCCTTCTCAATGAATACCTAAATCGTCAACTTTTCAACAACCACACGAAAGAAATAAAAAGCCCAACTAAATTGATCTTCCATCCTGCGAACTTCATAATAAGTAATTTGTCGATAACCTGAAAGAAGATCCTTGCGTGACGAGGTGAAAGCTCGTTATCTATGTATATATTTTTATAAATGTTTTTTTTAAAATAGTTTATATGCAATTAATTTTAAGATTTTCTTCCGGTGTTTCATTTTTCAAGATTCCAAGGGGTCTTTTAATATAAAGTATGTATACACTACGTTTCAAGTGTTTTCGATAAAAGATATATATAGTATATAGTATATATATATATTATTATATTATATGATATTTATATACTATATATTATATATATTTATATATATATATATATATATATATATATTATATATATATATTATGTAGTTGTTGCCGGCCCACCACAACGTGCTGACGGAGGGTATACGGAGCCAAGGCAAGGGTTCACGTCTCTAGTGGGGAAGGTCGAGAGAAAAACACAAGATAAGATTTTTCATTAATATAATACCAAAAGTATCAAGACACCTAGATATCCTCACTAACCTAGCTAAATAATTAAACCTACATATATATAAATCCCCAAAATATTATCATTATATATTTACACAATTATAAATTCACGTTAATGTTTAGGTCTAGTTAGGGGATTCTAGGGATCCAAACACGCAAAGTTTTCGTAAGTAAGAACTAATTCCTAAGTACTTGTATTCTATTTGTTTCAAGAAACATCTGATTGTATACAGTGATAAACATTAACGTGAATTTATAATTGTGTAAATATATAAATGATAATATTTTGGATTCTCACTCACACTCACAGGTTTTTAATTATTTGAAGCTAGGTTAGTGAGGATATGATAGGTGTTCTGGATACTTCGCTGTATTTGATATTAATGAAAATTTCTTATAGTTGTCGTTTTTCTCGCCGACCTTCCCCACTAAGACGTGGAACCCTTTGCCTTGGCGGTCGTATAACTCCCGTCAGCACGGGTGTGTGGGCCGGCCACAATATATATAATATATATATTTATATATAATATAATTATATTATAGTATATAGTATATTATATAATATATAAGTATGAATATATAATATATATTAATAATATATATATATATATATCTTTTATGAAACTACTTGTACGTATGTTATAAATTACTTTATATTAAAAGCCCTTTGGAGATCTTGAAAATGAATCACCGAGAAAATCTTAAAATTTATTTGCAATATAAAAGTATTTTAAAAAACTGTATAAAATAAATATATACATAAATAACGAGCTTTCACCTCGTCACGCGAGGTCTCTTCAGGTTATGAAAAAATTTACTTATTATGAAGTTCGCAGGATGGAAGATCAATTTAGTTGGTTTTTTATTTTCTTCGTTGTGTTGTTGAAAAAGTTTGACGATTTTAGGTATTCATTGAGGATAAAATCCATCTTAACCTCACCAGGATATCTGTTGTAGTTTTCGATATTGTATATACAGAAAGACTCCACGATTGTACGATGGCCTGTATGACTAATATTGGTCACAGAATTGAAATTGTTTATGTTGATAAGATGATTACAAGTGCGCCTGTGGTGGGTTAGAGCTGAGTTAGTACTGTCTTTATTCAGATCATCTTTATGTTAAGATTTTCTTCTTTTCCAATCTATTGATTCTCCGATGTAGGTGAGGTTGCATGTGTCTACGACGGAAATGTGATAAATCTGCTTAGGAGTGGCCTTTGTCCTTGCGTTTGGGAGGTTTTAATATGTTTTTTGAGGGTAATCATTGTGTGGATTGAAACCCAAATGTATTGCTCAAAGAACCTCTTGCTTCGTACACCAGTTCGTATTCCAATGTTAACATTCTTACTAATATGTAAAATGACTTTATATCACACTGCATTAAGCTATTGAAACCATTTGAAGAAACTACCAAAAGAATCAGCGCATCTACAGCTTCTGTCTCCGATGTAATACCATTAATCTGAATGCTAAGGAAGCATTTTTGAACCATCTTCAAATGAAATGATGATGGTTAAAGGAATTGAAAGATGTAATGTCTAGAAGCTATGGAAAAGCTTGGTTCTGGTGAAATAATGACCTTCATACATTGCAACTAACTTAGATCCCCGTTATAAAGGCAAGTTTTTTTGGTAACACAATATTAATGAAAAGTTAATTCGTCACTTTGTGTTGCAATGTAAAAAATTCAATCCGAAAACGTCTCATTAAATTCGCCCCCATTAAAATGAAGAAAGAACGAACTCGACAGAACCAACACCTTTTACAAGTAAATCAATGACAGTCGTTGGAAGAAGTTTTCTACGGTCGCAGTAGTATGAAGAAACATACGCATTGCCAAAAGATGTACAGTGCAAATGATTGAGAACTATCACCAAGAAAAACGACTAGTTACAAATATGATGATCCTGTCAGTTGGTGGAAAAGTTAAGCAAAATGTTTGTACCCACGCATGAGAAACTTGCAGGAATTGACTTGACCTGTCCCTCCAACTTATGTTTAAAGTGGAGAGAGTAATTTAGCAATAGCTGTGTTAATAGTAATGATCTGAATAGAAAACATACTCTCTGCAGAAAAGCAGAAAAATTGAATGAAGACAATTTCCTATATTAAGAATGTTCCAATACAGTGCAACTGCTATATAACCATTGTAAAGGTCTTTATGTTGTTGGGGGATCGACGAGTCGGAATAGGGTGGGTGCGTGGGTGATGGGTTAGTATTAGTGCAGGTAGTGTTGGTTGTGGGTGGGGTGTAGTAGGGCGGAGGTTGGGGGAAAGAGGTTGTGGGATGAATTTGAGTTAGGGTCCCTTCCCGTACCCTGGTTAGCACAATTATATTAATAAGATTGTGGCTAAAACCGATAATATATATATATATATATATATATATATATATATATATGAGTATAGTATAGGTATATTGTAGTAGTAGGTATATATATATATATATTGAGTGATATATAATATATATAATAATATATAGCTATATATATATATATATATATATTATGTTATATATATATTATATATATATTATATATAGTATATATATATATATATGGGCGTAGGCAGGATTCATTTAGATGGGGCAAAAGTTGAGTGATATATATATATAATATATATTTTATATATAAGTAGTATAGTATAGGTATATATATAGAGGTGGTTTGGTGTGGTGGTGTGGATGATGTTCCCTCTGGGGGGGTGTGGGAGGGTGGGGGTGTCGGTGATGGTCCAAACCAATGAAGAAGATACCAAGGGCGAATGGAATGCTGTCATGATGGGAGACTAATATATTTCTCTATTCAGAAATTATAAAAGTCTTCACGTATAGAAAATTTTGACTTCGGCTTGGAACTTGATAATTAAAACATTATTATCAATCAAAGCGATTTACAGATGTCATATGGTATTGGTCTTTCTTTTTATTGTTTGTTTAAACGTTCCAAACACATTTCAATAAAGGAAGAGATTACATTTAATGTGTTGTTTATTTAACATTATAATTATTAATTGTGTCACAACTACGCTGCAACAGAGAAACGATGAATGAATATAAGTATCAAATATGAAAGTACAAATATCTTAAAAACTATCGATTATACGGAAAAATGAATGTGATTTTTGAACTCTGAGCCAAAAATTACATATGAAAACAACAAAAAATATTGATAAACAAATTATATGTTACATTGTCTAGTTATTTATAAATAATTGGAACCAGCAACTCAAAAAGGTTTATGTATGTTTATGAGAAATTATTATTATTATTATTATTATTATTATTATTATTATTAATTATTATTCATTATTTATTATTAGTGTATTATTATTATTATTTGATTATTATTTATAAGTTATTATTAATTATTATATTATTATTATTATTATTATTATTATTAGTTATTATTATTATTAATGTATTATTATTATTATTTAATTATTATGTATTATTATTTAATGTATTATTATTATTATTATTATTAATTATTATTATTATTATTATTATTATTATTATTATTATTATTATTATTATTATTATTATTATTATTATTATTATTATTAATTTTTATTATTATTAATTTTTATTATTATTATTATTATTATTATTATTATTATTATTATTATTATTATTATTATTATTATTATTATTATTATTATTATTATTATTATTATTATTATTATTTAAAAGAGAAAAATGGCATTATCATTATTATTATTATTATTGAAATTATTATTAATTATTATTATTATTATTATTAATTTTTATGTTAGTATTAGTTATTATTATTATTATTATTATTATTATTGAATTATTATGTATTATTAATTATTATTATTTATTATTATTATTATTATTATTATTTAATTATTGTTATTATTATTTATCATTATCATATCTTTATCATTATTATTATTATTATTATTATGTGAGTATTATTATTATTATTATTATTAATTCTTATTATTATTATTATTATTTATTAATTATTATTAATATTATTATTATTATTATTATTATTATTATTATTATTGTTATTATTATTATTATTATTATTATTATTATTATTATTATTATTATTATTATTTATTATTATTAATTATTATTAGTATTATTATTATTATTATTAATGTATTATTATTTATTGATTATTATTATTATTCTTATTATTATTATTATTATTATTATTATTATTAATTAATTTATTTTAATTATAATTAAAATAAATGTCTTTCGAACCACATTAAATGTTACAAACAATGAGTGTTCAGCTCCAAGCACGCAACTTTATTAAGAGCTCAAGATGAATTAAGGACGAAAGGAAATTAAACTATCAGTATGAAGCGAAGATTTGGAATGCATTAGAGCATTAAATTCAAAGGAAATATACATGCCAACGTTTTCAATATATTATATATAGTATATTTAATATATATATAGTTTTATATTATTATATATGTAATCGATTATATAGTATTATTATATATAGTATAATATAGTAGTATATATATGAGATATATACTATAGTATACTATAATAGGTTTTATACAATTATATATTATTATATATATTTAGATATAATATATATATTGATATATATATATTATTAATATATTGTATATATTATATAGTAATATGATTATATAGTTATATATATATATGTTAATATATAAATATATGAAGTGTAAGATAATAGCACTTAGATTGAAGCGTTAGATGATAGATATAATAGATAATTAGAGTAGATAGATACGATAGATAGATAGATAGATAGATAGATAGATGATGATAGATAGATGATGAGATGAGATAGATAGATGGAAAAATCATAGATAGATAGAAAGGATTAGATAGATTTTCTTTGAGATGATAGATAGATTAGATATATTAGATAGATAGATAGATAGATAGATAGATAGATAGATAGATAGATAGATAGATAGATAGAATGTGAAAGACAGATAAATAAAGAGTAAAATAGACAAACATTGCAAATAGATATTCATTTGAATATAAATATACACTTATCATAAACACCTAAAAACACATGCATACCATCGTAGACATCAAAGAAGAAATGAGAAAACCGATAATGATATTCCTGAAGCATATTTTCAAAGATTGAAGAATATGGGAGTTGTGTCCTTCGAATACAATGTTTTATATTTATTATCTCAAAGGAATAGATTATCAGATCTGTTGATAAATGAATTGTTGAACCGATTTCGTGGTTTGAGTCTAAAGAATATGCTAAGTATTAAACCACAACACTAGCACCACACCTAGACACACACACACACACACACATATTATATATATATATATATAGGATATGGTAGTGTTATGTATATATATATAGTATATATATATATATATATATATATAGTATATGATATAATATATATATATATACTACATATGGTATTATCAGGATCCCCGACCCCCTCCCATGGACTAGGGGGCCCTTTTCAATGGATGGGGACAGAAAACTAGATATAGGGAGAAAACTCCCCACCTAGAAACCCAAGGCTACTAACGAAAATCTCTCAGTTGTGTGTACACGTGGGATTGAAAGGAGAAAAAGATTAAATACAGTTGGAAAAACAGAAGATGAGAAGGAGTTTCACAGAACAGAAGTGGCTGGAAAGAAGACACCACAACGAACGAATCTGGGGTTTTCAATGCTCACTGCCCAAAATTTCATGCGAGAGGCAAGTACTCCTTGTGCTATGTGGACGACGCCAATGGAGGGGTGGGAATGCAATATGCTAATCTCTCTCGAGCATCTGACATTGTAGTACCTATAGAAAAGAGATAGTGTGAAAGCGTAACGTCGCAGAGATAAGATGTCAAGAGAGTTTGAAATTATAGGACAATATATTAGCCTCTTAGCTTTAGACTCAACCTTATCCAATAGAATGGTGAAGCCAGATCCTCACATCAGAAGTGAGAACAGTATTCCAAACCAGGGTTTGTGGAGTCGGAGTTGGAGTCGGAGTCCCGGCGGAGGTTCCGGGGGAGTCGGTAGATTTTTTTGAAAGGGGTGGGTCGGAGTCGGTAGTCCGGAGTCGGAGTCGGAGTCGGTAATTTTTCAAAAAGGATTTTCCGGGAGTCGGAGTCGGAGTCGGTAATTTTCAAAAGAGGCCGGAGTCAGTAATTTTGAAGAGGGTGGAGTCGGAGTCGGAAAATTTTTGAACCGACTCCACAACCCTGTTCCAAACAAAGCCGAAAAAGGCCCTATTATAACTGGAGTTGGAGTACCGGTGTGGAGGAAAAAATTCCCGCAATTATTGTGTTTTTGATTTCCTTGTGCTTGTCGCATCGCATCTCATTTATTTAAAAAATTGTTGAAAATCATTGCATTTCTTGCTTCTTTTTGCCTCGAAGAGGCCAACATGTATTTGTTATGAAACGTTCCAGCACAGTCATTTTAAATTTATTTGTGGTGTTTAAAAAAATCCCCCTTCTAAATTAAAATATAGTGGTTTTTAAATTTAATTATTATAATTTCGAGTTCGAGGGTGTTTTGCAATAGTACTCGCTTATAAAAACAAAAAAATTGTTATATAATATAATATATATATATATTATATATATATATATATATAAATATATATATATATGATATATAATATATATTATATATAGAGTATATATATATATTTATAAAAAAAATAAAAAAATATTAAAAAAAATATATTATAATACTTACTTTTATAAATAAATATAATATTATACTATATATATGCTTAATAATATTATATATATAATAATATATATATTGAGCTCTTTATCATCCGCCAAATGCTATCGACATCTGGGAGAGATTCCAGCCGGAGAATATCTGTCTGATGAAATATTAGCCTTTATAAATGTAAATATAGCACACAGCACTAGTATACTATCAAGCCAATAATGATATAATAAAACACATTGAAACTGTAAAAAAATGTATGATAGAGTTTTATATATTATAATATACCGTTAGTTAATTTAGCAAATTCTTATACCTTCATGATAATCTAATCTGAGATTGATGTATATTTTTTATCAGTTATTTTCTACTATAAATACCTACTTATAACACGTTTATCGTCTGGAATATTATCTAATATTATCAATTTTTTTATTCGAAAAAGATTTAGTAAGGTGGCATAAGTTGCCCCCCCTGCACCCCCTGCCTACGTCCTATATATATATATATTATGATAATATATTATTATATTATATATATATAATATTATATTATTAATCATAAAGATATATATATATATATATATATATATTATATATTATATATATATATATATATATATATATATATATATATATATATATAATATATATTAATAATTAATCTATATCTATTATTTATTATAATATTATATAATATATATATATATATAATATATATATCTATATATATATCAATAATCATCCGTCCAATCCGCGGATGTTTTAAATTCACAAATCTCAGCATACACGTCGAGGATGCGAAATAGACTCTGAGCTTGAGCATTACTACTAATAATAATATTTATATTTAATTATCAACCGTGATTTTTCAAAACGCTTTTCTCTCCGGATTATGATAATTAATTTAAAACCACTATATTTAATTAGAAGGGGGGAATATGAAAAACAGAAGCGTTCAGCTGTGATGCGCAAGGAGTCAATTAATTTTCTTAGGGAGTGCATTCGTGAAAAAGTTATTCCTAAATCAATGATACCTAATACCTATTGTAACTTCAAACAAGAATCTTTCCCCGATATATATAGAATTATACTTATTAATCGTATCGATATCTTACGTCATGAAACTAATTACTTATTTGATTGTTGCTACCATCTATACGGACGCTTACGTGCATTATTGCCACCTAGGGTTTTCGTTAACACCATCAATATTATAAATTCATGCATACATAACTCTGTACTGAGATATAGACAGCACTTAAAAAATAAAATAACACAATTATTTCAGAATTCCATATGGAAAAAATTCTCCAATCCGAATATAGTGCATAATCTATCGTCATATACACCCAACGACAACGAATTTACCTTACTTGGTCTGGGTTTAGGTTTTTCAACCGGCATTACGAAAAGGAACAAGCTCCTAACCGTTTCAACATTTAATGATAATAAACCATTAATTCCAATAATAACAAATAATTTAAAAAAAGAAAACTTTAATCTTCCGCTTCGTCTAAAAAAATCTATTTATAGTCTAAAATCAAACAAAGATATTATTATAAGAAAAGCTGATAAAGGAGCTGGTATTGTGATCATGGATTATTCCACATATATAGAGAAATCTGAGTTGTTATTGCATGACAGGAATACTTATTCATTACTTGAAGAAAGTCCTCTTAATTCCCAGACCTATGTATTTAAAAATCATGTTAAAAAACTACTTCCACCATTGATATACAAAGATGTTACAGTATTAAATCCTTCATTGCCATATTTTTACGGAGTGCCGAAGTTGCATAAAGAGAATTGCCCTTTAAGACCAATTATATCTTGTAAAAATGATAACTTTACCAAACTTAATAAATGGCTCACTAAACTCCTAATTCCTTTACTCGGCAATATTTCGAACTCCCATATTAAAAATTCGCAACAATTTAAACAAAAAATCGGCAACCATCTTCCCACCGACCATTCTCTGATTAGTTTCGATATAGTTAGCCTTTTTACCAATGTCCCCCTCCCCCATTTTT
>JABUQX010131970.1:20000-21990 GCA_015478945.1 Trachelipus rathkii
CCTCACATCCATTTAATCAGTTACGAAAACACCATCCCAATTCATTATTCTTAGCAGATTCCCCTTATCCTCATTCTTAACCTTTCGCGCTTCTTTCCAAAAGAGCTTCCTATTCTCTTGTAAGTCCCCATTCATCTTCCTTCCAAACTGTTCATTTACCTCTTCTTTTCTACTACGTATGCACCTTTTAGTATTTCTTTTTCCTACTTATATAATTCCAAACATCTTTCTTTTGAAACTTCATCATTGGCTTTTAGTACATTCAGCCACGCTTCTTTTTTACTTTTAACCGCTTGCATCACCTCTTCATTCTACCACTCACAGTTAACATTCTTACTTCCAACTTTAGAACAACTACATACTTTTCTTGCACTACTAACAAACACTTCCTTCATTTGCGTCCAGATTTGTTCAGCTTCATCTTGTTCACATTCAACTAATTTATTTGCAAGCGCTCTTAAATACTTAACATCATTACCTTGCTCACTTAACTTCTCACTTTTAATTCTTCCCATTTCCTTCCTTATCACCTTCCTCTCCACCCAAGCCCCCACTAACTTAATCTTACATAAAACAACACAATGATCCGATAATCCCATCCCTAACCCCCTCACTGATTTAACATCCAACACATACTTCAACATCTCCTTCTTCACCAACACAAAATCAATCATACTTTTCATTTCGATACCATCTCTTCCTACACCAACTCTAGTATACTTATGAATACTCTTGTGCTTAAAGAAAGTATTACTTACACACATATCTCTCTCCTCACAAAAACCAATCCCCTTCTAACCATTCTCATTTTCTCAGGACACCCCAAAGATACCTGTTTACAATCCCTTTTTTGATCGCCTATCCAACCATTTAGGTCAGCCAACACAATCAATCTTAAGCTCCTACTCACCCGATCCAAAACATTATTCATATTATCATAGAAAATCGCACTCTTCTCAACATCAACCTCAGATGGACCATATGTCACAACCACGCATACCTTAACATTTTCAAACTTAAATTTAACCTTTAGAATTCTAGCACTCACACAAATCAAATCCACCATAGCTCTGTACCACAGGTCACTATCAGAATCGCAACTCCTCTTTCCCTCTCATTCCTTTCCACACCAGTACACGTATATTTCACACCACACTAATCATCTTCACCGTTTCCTTTAATCTTTATATCAGTCACAGCGAACAAATCATATTTACACTTTCTAAATACATCCATCACCTCCCTCCTTTCTTCCTCATCATTTATTTCTCTGACATTCTATGTACACATAAGATTTATACATTTTACATTTATACATTATACATTTCACCGTATATATATATATATATATATATCCGCATCTCCGAAATAAGTATATATATATATATATAAAAATATATATATATATATATATATATAATAATAATAATAATAATATATATATATATAATATTTACATAATAACAATAACATATATAATATAAATATATAATATATATATATATATATAATAATATATATATATATATAATATATTTGTATAAATATATAATAATAATAATAATATATATATCCGTCTCCGAAAGTATATATATATATATATGAAAAATTATTCCCATTAACGCTTAAAGTTGAAGTTCTGAAATCGTAAAACATTTTTAATTTATAAGCTTTTATTTGCTTACCTAAGCATTTAATTATTTAATTATTTTTACTACTTTATTAATAAATTGTTTATATTCGAATTTTTAATTAATGTATTTAAATTTACGGGAGGATATATATATATATATATATATATATATATGTATATATATATATATATATATATATATATATATATATATATATATATATATATATATATATATATATATATATATATATATATATATATCCGTCTCCGAAATATATATATATATATATAAATATATATATATATATATATATATATATATATATATATATATATATATATATATGTATAATA
>JABUQX010131971.1:0-10000 GCA_015478945.1 Trachelipus rathkii
AGTAATGCCAACCACAAATTGATGTTTTAGCTGCTTTAATTATTATTCTCTACGTCGAGCTCCTAAAAATTTCTGCTTTACTCTAATGGTTTATCTCTTTAAAACCGCTTGAACTGAAACTTATTTCTGACTTTAAAATTTGGCTTACTGCTTTATTACTAATACGTTTCTGCTTTATGTATTCTAATGATACATAATACTGCTATGTCAGCTTTGTCCTTTTTATAAAACTTTCTGTCTTTCTCAAACCCATGTGTGCTCATGTTTTATGTACTAACGCACTTTGCTTGCTTTTATACAGAAAGTTTTTTGTCATCTATTGTTGAATCTATAACTGCATTATCGATCATCATATCTTTATTATTTTTGAGCGATTAATATTAGATAAGATCTTTTTCTTCTTCTTAATTTTTGTTTTAATACTTTTATTCCTTTCATTCTTCTTTTTAATATATTTGGGGTTTAATTTTTCCATTTTTTTAAACTTTATTGATTATGTTTCTATGATTGTTATAGAAACTTTCATTTATATTTAAATCTAAATTATATTAATTTCTTTATTGGTACCATCTCTTTTTATATTTAATGGTGTTTTGAATTATTTACTTTTATTATCTTATTTTTAATTACTTGTTTTAATCTTTTTAATTTTTATTACTTTTATTCTTTTTATTTTATTTTATTATTTTACTTTTATTTTTTATTTTTATTTTTATTATTTTTTTGATTAATACCTCTTAGTGTTATTTACTCTATATGTCTCCCAGAAAGCCAAAATTCTCGTTACTTTCAACATTTTCCTTGACTTATCAATCCAAACCACACATAAAAACACAACAATCTTCATCGTTAGTTAATATTAAGTTAGGGGTGTATGACCGGACACTGAAATTTCAGTTCCGGCCTGGAACCGGAATTTTAAGAGCCGGATTTGTAAAAAAATTCCAGCTGGAGCCAGATTTTAAATGAACTTTCCTTTAACTATAAAGAAATGTAAAAAAAATATTTTAATATAGCGTATTTTATTTATTAACATAATATCTAATATTTAGTACAACGTCACTTCATGAACATAATGGAAAATCATCATTGAAGAGAATATGTGGAAGTCCACAAATTTAAAGTAAAGGGAGAGTCTTGGTATTTTCTAGAGAACAGGAGGAACCGAGCAGACACAAAACAGAGCAATAGCATCCACTTTTAAGCACTCATGATGAAATACAGAGTGAGTTTTTGAGGAAGAGTCTTCTTCTCCCTCAGCAGACACATTGGTATCACGTATGACAACTATTATACACACATCACTGATGAGACACGAATCTACAGACAATCCATAGACACGATTACAGTTATTACACTAATACACAACAGATTTACTTGACACAGATATTACTTAACACTCACACAGATTTATTACACTCACACATATCCAACCAGATTTACTTACACCACACACCACACAACAGATTTAACTTTCAACACACAGGATTTACTTACACTTGAACCAAAAAAACAGCACATATGTACTTTACAACCCACTCACTACAAAAAACACAGATTCAACGCATTACAGGATGACAAACAACACATCACAGGGTTTACTGATGTAACACTACTTCTAAGAAATTTACGTTTATCACACCCAGCAATATGAGTATAGCATAATTCACAGTCACTAACAAGAGGAAAGGAGGCGATTCCATAGCAGGATTACTTTACTAGTCACACACACAGGATTTACTTTACACACACACAAAGGAGTCTTGATCTATGCTCGCGGCCATCACAGCACACAAGTCTTCTGTTAAGTTGTCACAACTGACACACGCACACTACTTACATACACCCAACAGCGCACACTCCCTTAACCATTATATCACTACCATGAATTATAATCTTTATTATTCCTAAGATAGAACATTATTATATTTTGTAGAGTAGATATATTTGATTATTCAAGTTATCTATCAATACAGGAAATTGATGTAATACTTAGACAATTTTCGAGAAGTTATATTATAAGCTATAAGATATCATTTAACTACAGTATATAATATAGAGAACGTTAAATAAATTTTATTTCTCACAAAAGTTATACTTTATAAGGAAACCTACTCTTATCTATTATATTTCTTACAAACTAAGCTACACAATTTGAGTCATTAACTCGTATCTTATTATGTGGAGCAATAGTTATATCAGAAATAAATATTATTATTGGCATAGTTCACAATGAGTTAATACTTTTCTAGTATGATTATATTTTGTGTATTATTAATATTTTCAAAGTTTCCTTTGATTTAAAAATCGATCAGGTAAACTTCATTTTAATTAGTAATAATGATATAATATTTTAAAATATATATGGAGGATAATTTTTATTATTGATATATTTATAATTGAATAATTTGGAGTATAAAATATATAATTATAATATCTCTATTATGCTAATAATATAAATATATAAACTTCCAAATTTTTAGATAATTAATTTTTAAATGTCTTTACGAGGTCTCTGAATAGAGGAAATAAGCATAACTTATCATAAGGATTTAAAAACTTTTAATAGTGTGATATAGTTTGATAGTTGAGAGTGTTTCCCTCTCCCCCCATCTTTGTCACATACAGAATAAGCGGAGGATTCTAGTAGAAAGGAAAGATTAAAGTTGATTGGAAGAGATATATATTAATATGTGTTATATATAACCTTAAATAATGTACATATAAAATATCATCAGAGATCTTGCTGTCTTCTTTCGATGATTCCAGTGAGCTTTGAAATGTACAGGTGGTGTCATCGGAATACTTCGACCCTGTTACATATTCAACACATTTTGAAAATAGTTTTCAACAAGACATCTACTATATTTGTATCTATTAAAGGCACTTAGTTATGTCACTAAAAATGAAATTTAAGTTATCAAGTTTTGTGTCACACATATCTTCATTAGTACGGTTCAAGCTAAAGAATCGTTGTTTTGTAACTTAAAGTGCCTAGAGAGAATGTTGAAATATTCATTTTTGAGAACT
Source organism: Trachelipus rathkii (assembly GCA_015478945.1). Taxonomy (NCBI): domain Eukaryota; kingdom Metazoa; phylum Arthropoda; class Malacostraca; order Isopoda; family Trachelipodidae; genus Trachelipus; species Trachelipus rathkii. The sequence continues at coordinate 3,031 of JABUQX010131971.1, forward strand.
AATTACTAATTTTATTGACATTTTTCTTGTGGAAAGACATTTCAAAAATTCAAATCACTCAAAATTCTTTCACAACCCCCCACCAAGAAAAGTCTCTTCATTCTTTTGATTTTTAGTAGTTTTTTTTTTAATGAACTAGGTTAAGTAAATAGAATCGCAAGTTAGTTCGAACCATATTTGTACGGAATAGAATTTTTATTACAATCACCGAGGAGATTTATACTTTTTTGAGAGATATATGATGTCGTCACAATAAAATTCCAACGAGAATTATTTCAGGCTTCTCAAAACCGCTGCTGGTTGGCTTAGCACAGTCAATATTCTCACGTGGTTTAAGTCTCGTGGGCGATTACAATAGCTACCAAGCAACGGTCAACATGGCAAACATGTTTGTTGAGACAAATATATGATCAATACACTAAAGGAAGCTGAATTAAAAAACGAATATATCACTCGCGCCACGGACTCGAACCAGCCGTAGCGCAAACATAGCGTCGGCCCAGTTATAGTACTCGCGAATGTAATTACCTGAAGCTCTACCACGAGATACGGCCACACTTCCGCAAATAAAGAAGCATCTTGTCGGAAGTTCCTTCAATCTTCTGCTTTCGCATATCACTGCTTTGCCAAAACGTCGATATACTTATTATTAAATCCTCATCAGAAGGTATGCTTGTATTACCAGAACCTATCATGGGGCCACACCGGCATTTCTACACTAAGGGCGTGCTTACATAGGCGTGTTTGATCAGAGAACCCGCACTCAAAGTAAGCCTAAATGAACCGAAGGCAGTAGCGTCGCCGCAACACAATGTCACCTTGTTTGCGTGAAAAAAAATCTACAATATATATGCAAATAGAATAATAGACTCTGCATTATCACAATGCGCCCGCCATGGATCTCGAATCTGACCTAAGCAACAGCGTCGTCCCGTTAGACAATGTTTACAGGGGTCAAATACAGATCAACACTTAGATACAATCCGCCTTCCCCAAAAAGAAGGCATCTCGAAGTTTTTCAAATCTCCTGCTTCGATATCACTGCTTTGAAAACTCGAACTTATTTAAATTCAAAGAAGGGTGATTGGACACCTACTGGGGCTACACGGCATTCTACTGGGGTTGGCTACACGTGGGTTTACCCAGGATCAAGCTCGACCATAGTCAAAATGACGCAGCAAGATAAATGCGTCACAACATGCTATGTTTGTTCCTCCCATCATTATAAATTTTTGCTAATAATAAAAGACGAAAACCTCATTCCCCTCACTGGCACCAGGACTTCACGAACAATCGACAGACAGCGTCGCCGTTGCACAATGTACCACGAAAGGGAAACTACATTACCCACTAGTCAATCCATCCTTCGCCCTCAAAAATAAGTCATCGTCTTGGAACTGTTTAGTTCAGATCTCTCGCTACCGTCTTTGATAGTCGCACCAGCTTTGAAGAACTCTTATTAATTTTAAATCGAACGAGAGGGTGGTTGGCTGAAGACCACGAAGGCTGTCTGCAGGGCTAAGACACAGTGCAATTTCTCGCAGAGAGGGGTTCATAATAAGGGTTAGAAACAGGAGCAACTTAAACAAAGTCAAAGGAGACTGAAGTGAGAAAAATCCGAGAGAGCCGACAGTAAAAATGTTTGGTATGACCCAATATCTATGAAAGAACCAGAAATCAACACTAGCAAATTTATGGACTCAATATAAGTTGATTTGTGTCATAAAAAATGTAATCAGACTCAGATGACTAACTGAACGTCGGAACCATCGACAACAGTGGTAGGACACGTTTGGGAGCAATGTTCAGGCTTGAAGGCTAGAATACACTCATGGTGCAAGTACATGATCCTGCACATCGCCCGTACGAAAAAAACGCTGAGTAAGTGCATCATGTCGGAAGTTTATAGTTATCGAAAATCCACTCGAAGCAGGCTGACTGTCGATATCACACTGCTTTGAACCCGATCACTTATTTAATTAAACCCCAGAGGGTGGTTTGGAACCGCCTCTGGGGCTAGGGCACGGGCAAATTCCTTCGGGGTCTCATGGGTTAACAGAAGCAACCTACCAAAATTAATTAACGCCAAAAGGCGCGCCACCGCATAGCTGAGTTACCGAACAATTTTGCTACATCAATTAGACTGAAAAATATCTATATGCATAATGACGACCATAGGCACCTTCATCGAACATCGTAAAACAGCTCCACTCTTATAGACAATCGTAACAAAGTGATGCTCTATTAGAAATTTTGCCCCACTAAGTACCGATCCACCTGCACCAAAAAAGAAGGAATCTCGAAGCAGTTTTCAAGTCTCTGCTTTCGACACATCACTGCTTGAAACTCGATACTTTTTATTTTCAATCATACAAGGGGTGGTTGGAAACCCTTCTGGGTTAACACGGCCATCTTTAGGGGTGCTCATTCAAAAAATTTCATCAAGGGTTAGCAGGATGACCGAACCAAAGTCAAGGTAGCCGGCATTAGGCCAGTTCTAACAGGAATACAATGTTATTGCCAAACAGAAAATTTTTGTCACTTAAGGCAAAGAAACGGATAATAAAGATTTCTTTTACATATCACGCTCTGAGAGAGTGCCCGGGAATCAGATACGAGTCACGACGACAGCGAGGTCAGCCTGTTACGCATGACAGATATGTACAAAAGGGAAGAGCAGTCATAGACACCATACTCAGATAGTGCGCTATTTTTCCACAGTGCGCTTGCACCATTCCTTAAAGGAAATTGAAAATTTTTTCTTTACCAGGAAACCAACTTAAATAATTTTGAATAGCGCATCTTCGGAGAGAGGTTATTACAAATCGAAGTCCATGACCTCTTCCTTCTTGAATTAGTTCAGACTGAAAGACATCTTGAAAAACATTCGCTATACTAAATTTATTTAAACCCCAGACGGGTGGTTGCGAACAACACTTCTAGGGGGCTATACGGCATTCTTAAGGGGTGCTCACATGTGGAGTTATCAGGAGCAAGCTGACCGCAAAGTCAAGGATCGACGACTATTACCACAAATGCTTGTTACGCAAATATTACTGTCTCCTTTCAGTCTCCACAACTATTCCATATTTGCATATATACAGACAGAGAAAAAAACATTTCAACTACTTCGCCCGGTATCTCACTTGACCTCCAGTAAGCAAAGAGTTCGATACTCGTTAGTCTCGAAGGAGATAACAAAGTACGGTTTGAAAATACTCTATCCACTCAAGTTAATCGAATCCGCCTCCCCAATCTGGTTGAGGCAGTTATTCTTTTAAAGAGAAAGTCTCTCCAGAAACTAGTTTTCAAGTTCCCCCTCACTCAGAATCGACATCACTGGCTTTTGAAAATCTGTCTTATTTAAAATCAATAGAAGAAGGTTGCTTGGAAGCCTATATATATATATATATATATATATATATATATTATATATATATATATATATATTAAATATTTATTCTTAAAAATATTTAAATGAAATAGTTTATTATCAAAATATTTAATATATATATATATATTATATATTATATATATATAATTAGTTAAATCAAATTAATATGTCATTATATTTTATTATTTTTATTAAGATTATTGATATTATACTCTATAATGTGATTTTTACTCAAGAATATGGATTAATATATTAAAAATACCAATATTAATATATAATTAATAATATTAAAATATATATTTATATATAATAATTTATATATTAATATATATATTAATATTATATTATATTAATATATATATTATGGTAATGAATAACGAACTAAACTTACTATATATATTACTATATTATACTTAACAATAATTATGGTGATATATATATATTCGAATATTTACTATTTTAGCTAGCTACTCATAGCTCTAGCAGTTATTGTGTAAAGGATAAATTGTTTTTTCCCTTATAGGCCGGTTGGCTTTAATAAAAATTGAAATATTTCCCGTCAACAGCTACAAAAGGGTTTGGTATATTTCCCTTTTTCCTTCATGAGATAAACGAAGAAAAAGGATTCCATTATAAAAAAAAAGAAGAAACGAAGCTATTTATTTTTTTTCTCTAATAAATTTGTTATCTTCTGAAAGATTAAAGGCCTCTCTATAAACTCGTGTAACTATAACCCTGACGGTTTTTCCAGATAAAGAATTATACAGGAACTGTAATTTTGAGGTAGGTCCAATCATTCGGGTTGACAGGGTGGGTTGTCAACCATGGTTACTATTCCTCTGGTTCAAAAGGTACTTCGAATAGTACTTATGTACAGGACCGCACTTTCGTACCAAATTTTTTTTAAAAAAACAATTTTTCAATAAGTGATTCTAAATAATTGCTATTACCCACACCAATTGGGAGTATTTTAGTTGCCACAAACAATTCGAATATCTTGAAAATTAAGATTTTATGGATATTTTTTGTGAAATTTAAAAAAAAAAAAAAGTTCCTCTCTTCAAAATAAAATTGTTCAAAAACGAACAGTTTTTTTTTGTTTTGTTTTTTCATATAAAGTAAAGAATATGATGTTGTTCATAGCACAAAACATTTACTTTTATGTTTGGAATAAGTTGAGGTTTTGCCTATGATGAGTCTCCCCTTAATTAAGTATTTGTTGTTGTACTGCATATGACTTATTTTATTGTGTTGAATAGATCTGTTCGAAGGAGTAAATTTTAAAGTAGTTTAATGTCTGTTAAGTGTTGTTTCTGAATTACCATTATTGCTTTACTTATTCAAGTGGTTATCAACATATCTTAGAAACGTTTCAAAGAGAGAGAGAGAGAGAGAGAGAGAGAGGAGAGAGAGAGACGAGAGAGAGAGAGAGAGAGAGAGAGTATTAAGAGAGAAGGAGAGAGCTGGATAGAGATGGAGAGAGATGAGAACAAGAGTAGTGCGGAGCGTGAATCAAAGCCTAATCTTACAAACCCGAATGAACAATAAAGTATTTTAAACAAAAAATCTTAACGAAAATTATATAAATTTAAATTCTAGTTTGATTTTATTATATTATTCCTAAATCTAGTGTTTCAAAGTGTAAAGCAAGAGTTGAATTTCACTACTTATCCAGCTGTGAAATTTACTAAATTCTATGCTACACCATTAACGTCGACAGTTCGCAAAATGGTTAAAAGATTTACATTCATTTAAATCGAAATCTCAGGTGGTTTCACCTAGTAGGTTGGGATTAAATGGCCGGTACAGAGTCTTCGGGAATTTCGACCATTTCACTTCCACTTAATTTCATGTCTTGTTCCCTATCTAAGGTTTTGCAATCAAAGGTGATATAATTAAGATAGATGGCAAGCTAATTCACATCAAAAATCACTTTGGGCTAAGATCTTATCAGCATTGGAAAAACTGGTTTTTAATAAAGGTTTAATATTACGTGGTATTATAGGGGCTGATTTAAAAAATGACTTCCATTTTTCATGCCTCTGTAAAATATATATATATATGCCCATATATATTACTATATATATATAATGATTAATATATTATTTATTATATATAATATATATATATATATATATATATACTATATATAATATATCAATACTATATATATATATTATATATATATTTATAATGTTTAAAGTGTATTTATATATTTCTATTGTGATGAATATTTTTTTTAAAGTGTTAAATGGCTTCACGTGGCTGTATCAACAATCCTAACTCGTTCTGTTACATCTGCGGCAGTTATACAGCAAAAACACGACATAGAAATATAACAGACTTTGTTACAAATTTATACAATGCATATTTTGGTGTTAGGTTGGGAGACCAAGACAAGACATTGGTGCCTCACATAATATGTTCAGTGTGTGTTGAAGAACCGAGTCAGTGGTCATAAGAAAGGTAAGAAATAATCTTTTCCTTCTAGAGTGCCCATGAATCGGAGGGGCCTCAAAATCACAGAGATGATTGTTACTTTTGTTCTTATAATGTGAGCGACTTTAACTTAAAAAACAAAAAGTACATTATGTATCCACAAGTAAGATCAGCAATATGTCCTAATGATTCAGCAGAACCTTTAGCATGGTTGGAGGAAAAGCATCTGCTAGCCAAAGGGACGTAGTTTTCATGGTTTAGAGATAGAGAGGAAGAACTTGAACAGTTTTTCTCACAAAGGGATGATCTAGTGTACTGCTCTGATGTTCTTGGACTCATGAAATGTTTCAATATTGACTACAATACAAATGACTGGCGAATCTTTATCGACTCATCGAAAAGAAGTCTCAAAGTCGTACTTCTCTATAATGGAAGTAGGTATACTTCTTTACCTCTGGAACATTCTATTAATTTGAAACAGTGTTAGGAAAATTTGTAGATGATCCTAACAACACTTAAATATAAAGACCATGGTTGAACCATTTGTTTTTCGGCTTCCGTGTTTTCATGGGTTTCGTGAAGTCAATTATGTTAAAGTACAGCCAGAGAGAGAGGATCGTCAGATCCATCGTCAGATCGATCAAAATTTTCCGTCGATCCGGATCGGATCGGATAACTAAGATGAAACAATAAAACAAGCGGAGAGCGTTCAAAGACGTTGTGATAAACTTCCTTGGAAGAAAGAAAGAGCTGAATTACAATAATATTGTTGAAAATATGTTAAGAACGTTTAAAGACTTAGGTTGCAACATGAGTATTAAAGTTTATTTTTACACTCGCATCTGGATTACTTCCCAGACAATCTATAGGAGCTCTGTGTGAATAGCAGGGTGAGCGTTTTCACCAAAATATAAAGGAAATGGAAAGACTATATCAGGGAAGATTTAATATCAGCATGATAGCTGATTAATGCTGGATGCTAAAGAGTGACAATCCACACAACGAACACAAGCGGAAAAGTATCAAAAGACCCATCGACGAAAACAGGAAACGATATTATGAAGACTTGACTGATTTTAAATTATATTTGTGTGGTTTTGCCTTATTTTAGCTACACATTTTGTACTCAGTATTCAT
>JABUQX010131971.1:12500-20000 GCA_015478945.1 Trachelipus rathkii
TATATGTTATATATATATATATATATATATGTATATATATATGTATATATATATATATATATATATATATATATATGTATATATATATATATATATATATTATTATTATTATTATTATTGATATTCCCTACTACTTTCCTTGAGGCCAATTAGTGATACAGCCTCTCATTTCACTGCTTCCCCTCATCTCCCTCACTTACCTATCCTCCACCCCTCTGTCTCATGACACCCTACCCATCTTCCTCCTCATCCCTCCCATCATCCAGGCATGTATTTATTCCATTAAATACCATTCTTGGGTTATACATGCCTCCTATTCCTGTCCTCCAGCATCCCAGGCTCTCCTATTTCCTCATTCCTCCATTCTCCACTGCCATTCCCTTCCACTCTTCCAGCCATTCCTCCACCCCTATTTCCTTCCTGTCCATTCCTCCATATTCCATCTCCATCCTTTCTTCATTCCTTCCATTTCCACCCTTCTTCCTTCATTCCATTTTTCCTTATCTTGTCCCCCCCTTTCCATAATTCCTTCAGACCACTCAATGCTCTCATTCCTTCTCCTCAATATCTAAAAATCTTTACTTCTTCCAATACTATACCCCCTACTCTAACCTCTGTCCCCCTCCCCCTCCTCTCTTTCCTCCTCCTCAAACTCCAACACTTTACTCTTACCTGGGTTTATTTTAAGCCCCTTTTTGTTACCCCGTTCTCTCAAACTCCCTCACCATCCACCTCAGCCCTTCTTCCATTTCAGTATCCATTCCATATCATTCCATTCCACCCCTCCACCATTCCCTCTACCTCCATTCCATTCCATTCCACCTCCACCACCACATCCTCCTCTCCATTCCATTTCCTCCACCCTCCATTCCCCCCTCTTCCACTCTATCCTTCTTTCCTTCCTTCCTCTCTTTTCTCCATCTTTCATAACCACTTGGCAAGTCCACCCTCTTCCCTCCCTCCTTGTTCTTCCCCATTCTCCTCCAAACCTCTCACTCTCGATCAGTGTTCTCCATACCTTCCCTACCACCACCTCCATTCCATCCCCCTTCCCTTCTGGGGCCATGTCCCTCCCTGTGTTCCACTCCCCTCCATGTCCTTCCATTCCTCCACCTCCCTTCTGTTTCCATTCTCCTTTCCATCCATTTCCCTTTATTCCTTCCTCCATTTCCTTCCTTCCATCCTCCCTCCCCATTCCACCCCTCTTCCTTCCTCCCCTCCCCCACCACTTCATTCAATAATCCCTTCATCTCCCCCACCTCTTTCTCACCCTTTCCTCTCCTCCTATCCATCTCTTAACCCTCTCTCCTAACCCCTCCTTCTTCTTCCTTTTTTCCTTCTTTCCAGAACATCTTGCTTCCCGATTCAAGGTTACCGTCCTTTTCTGCACCACTCATCTTTATCTTCCTCTTCCACCGCCCTCTTCCTTCCTTCCTTCCATCCAGTTTCCTCCTTCCATTTCCTTCCTTTCCACCTCCTTCCATTCCACCATTCCTTTCCTTCCTTCCTTCCTTCATCCTCCATTCCATCCCTCCACCTATCCATACCCCCTCCACCCTCCATTCCACCTTTATCCTTCCCTCTTTCCTCCCTATCCATCCACCTCCACCCTTGTCCCTGATGGTGATCCGATCCCTCCGCCCCTCCGTCCATTCCATTCCATTCCATTCCATTCCATTCCATTCCATTCCATTCCATTCCATTCCATTCCATTCCATTCCATTCCATTCCATTCCATTCCATTCCATTCCATTCCATTCCATTCCATTCCATTCCATTCCATTCCATTCCATTCCATTCCATTCCATTCCATTCCATTCCATTCCATTCCATTCCATTCCATTCCATTCCATTCCATTCCATTCCATTCCATTCTGCTATTCCACCCCTTCCCTCCTTCCCTCCACTCTCTCATTCCACAAATTATCCACCCCCTTGTTTTTCCAGGAGTCCACCTCCCTCTTTCCCTTCAACTTAGTTTCAGTTATCCCCATCACATCCAACCTTTTTTCTTCAAACATTAACCCCACCTCCTCCCTCTTCAAATCCTCGTTTACCCCCCTCACATTCATACATCCCACTCTAATTACCTCTCTCCTCCCCATCTTCCCTTCTTTATTATATACTCACTCAGGCTGTACGCTTTATGGGACCCCCCGCCCTAGGTACCTCCCAACACCCAGGACCACCACCCCGCTCCCCAAATTTCCACAATAACAACAAGAAAAGTTAAAACGATAATATAAAACAAAAGGTTAAAACCCACACTCTATAATTTATACCTATTCCTACCCCCCTCCCCCTTAATTTTTACCCGTTAAAACCCTACTATCTAGATCTCTATTCATTTATTTAAAACTTATTTTATTTATTTTATATCACAGTATATTAAAACAAAAACAAAATAATTAATGGAACAAAAAGTAAAAATAAAAAATAAAAATTCTGTTTCCAATAGAATGTGCGATACTAGTTATTGCGAAACAATCGCATAAAAATTTCTACCAAATCTTAACAAATTCTTCTGCCACTTCGGCACTACTTTTAAATGGAATCCTTTGTCACGTTTGAAAAAAAAACTTGAAATATTCCTGTGACTCGTTCGTCAAATCTTCTTTAAATAAATAATTCTCAGACACGATCGTCAAATCTTCTTTAGAATCGTCCCTTGACACGATCGACAGCTATCATAAATCTTATAATGTAGACGTAAAATAATATTAAAATATTTTCAATCTTCTTAAGGTTACAAAATAGTTTCAAGTATGAATACGAGAGCCTTCCGAATCTGTTCAAGTGTGAAGATTCAATAAGTATTGTAATACGTGAGCCTTGACGGAAAGAGAGAGAGAGAGAGAAGGATATTTTATGCAACGACAATACCTTGGAATTTTTTTTGGGAATTTGCTTTCTTCGATGCAAAACTATGATACGAGAAATCAAGCTCATTAAAACATCCAATAATACTTCTGACAATAAATTCTGCACAAATAGTTTATCACATTTGAAATAAATAATCATAAAGATTAGTACAGATATAATAGCTCATTAATACACAGTTTATAATAGCTAATAACTTCACGTTTCTAAAAGTGGCGAAATGTATGAAGATAAACTACATGTTAATCATTGGCTAGATTAAACCTTCGTAGAGACACTTGGTAATTCGTAGATACACCTGATAATAGACTTCTTAATAATAAGAACAAGTTAGCTTGACACATTAACACATTAAGGAATAATATTTCACTTGTGCCAGTATAAAAATCACATAAGTGACTCAACACTCAAAATGCTGCGATCGACTTTCACGCAGAGCTCAACTTAAAACAAACCTCACCCTCTCAGCTCTCTCGGCTATCCACAACAATATATATATATATATATTATATAATATTTAACCTATGTATGTAATAATAATAATAATGACAGTTGACTTGACTCTGGGGAATAGATGGGATCCAGGATTTTTAACCACCCCGTGCAAATATCTGTCACAATGAGAGAACAGAAGTTGCTTCTTTTGTCCGTTACGTTCGAGCAGTTTAATAAGAGACATCTGGTGTCGTTATCTGTCAGGGAGTGACATCTTTGACAGTGGGAGGAGTTAGCGTTATATGAAATCTTACATTATATTCCTAAAAGGAGGGACGGTGCCCGTAAAGGAGACAGGACATCATGGACTCTGGTTTGACTGTCCAAGATTTGTTATGTAGGATATAATTTTCTCTCTCTCTCTCTCTCTCTCTCTCTCTCTCTCTCTCTCTCTCTCTTTCTCTCTCTCTCTCTCTCTCTCTCTCTCTCTCTCTCTCTCTCTCTCTCTCTCTCTCTCTCTCTCTCTCTCTCTCTCTCTCTCTCTCTCTCTCTCTGGTGGAGGTGCTTTGAGTATGGTGTTGCTTGGATATTCGGAGATCGCTTTTTGTGTTAATTTAGTTTGTATTTGTTTGATTATGGGAGTATCTGGGGACTTGGAAGGAACGGTGTTGAATATATTTGGATAGTACATGGCTGGTGCAACTTTTATCCTTCTTGATGTGGGGGCTGTTTTACTGTTTGGAATAGGGAGTGGTCTGTTGAAAGTAATTTGCCGTAGAATTTAACCACCTATCATGTCAAGATGGTTCTCTACAGGTAGAATATAGGTTTCGGTTGGTAAATGGTAGGTGGTTGTTGAAGGGTAGTAGTCTGTTTTTATTTTAAGAGCTTTGTTTTGAATGACCTCTAGTGTTTGGATGTTGAATTGTAAGATCGTGGGAACAGAATCGGGTGATGCGTAGTTTAAGATAGGACGAATGTATTGTTTAAATGCTATTTTGAGGGACTATTTGTGTTTGCCAAAATTTGCTCCGATTGGTATTTTCATACGATTCAATTTATGTATGTCTCTGTAGGTAATATTGTTTATGCGGGGGAAAAATGTCATATGTGTATTGAAAGTTAAGCAAGGGATTTTGAGTTGTTTAATGAGGGGGAGTATGTTGTTTAAAAGTAAACCTGGTGGATGGGTGTTTGACTTTCTTTTGTTAGGTTGAGTAATGTAATAGAGCATTTTTGAGGAGAGGCTGTCATTCTGTTTGTTTACAGCCATAACTCTAGTTTGTTTATATTTTGCTGTAGTTCTTGTCTTGCTGTGTTTATAGAGGAGCTTTGAGCTGTGATTGCTAGGTCACCTGCATAACTTGATTTATTTTAGAGGGCATGTTGGTTGTGGTACATCTTTCATAAATAGATTAAAGTGTGGGTGATAGGTCGTCTGTTTCTATAGAAGAGTTTTGAGCTGTGATTGCTAGGTCGTCTGTTTCTATAAATGATTTTTTCCTTGTTTTTGATGTTTATTTCTGTCATTAATACTTTGTCTATTAAGAGGTGACAGGGGGCTGTATCAAATGTCTTTTTATGTCTATTGCCACTATGAGAGTGCGAGAGGGTGATAGATTTTGGCTAAAACCTGAGGATGTATATAGTTAATCGGAAAGTTGTGTGGTATTGGAGTGTTTTAGTCTGAATCCATGCTGTGTATCTGAGATGGAGATTGTCGTGAATTTTTTATATTTACTCCATCTGCCACTTTGTGGCCAGTATTTATAAAGGGTGCAAATGATTGTATTTGCGAGTGGTTGGTCTGAAATTGTGGTTGAGAAAGTCGCGATTACATTGACCATCTTATTTCTTATTAATTATAGTAAAATAATAAACTATAATAATCTTAATCATCCTTTTTCATATAAAAATTAAAATTTATTAATATAAACTTGCTCTGAGTCGGTGCAAAATTGAACCGAAAAATTTCTTACCATACCGTACACCATTGAAGACTCATAAGAGTAAAGTACCCCTTATAATTGAGCTACGCTCTTGAAATTCACAATATTAATTCATTTAATAATAAATAGTAAAAGTCCCAAATTTGGAACCCCTGGGTTACCTGTAACCCCTAAAAATGGGGTTAGGGGCTGAATTCCCCCCCCTTTTCATTTTTTGTTAAAACTTTCACCGGATTCTTCTTATTCATGTCAAAAACTACTATTGTACCAATTTTCAGCCAAAAATATTATATATTTCGATATATATATATATATATATATATATATATATATATATATATATATATATATATATATATATATATATATATATATATATATATATATATATATATATATATATATATATATATCTCTTTCTTTATAAATATATATATATATACCTGTATATATATATATATATATATATATATATATATAAGTATATATATTTACACAGAACCTTCCAAATTGAAAAATAAAACTGATACAAGAAACCGGTTTACATTTAACTTCCTTTTGACAACGTTTTGAAGTTTCAAACGTCCTCAAATTATTCTCAAGATATAGAATTACATTTTGATAGCATTTTATATTGATCAAAGTTGTATTTAAGTAATTATAGACATATTTGAACCACTTGCCAAAATAGGCCTTTCAAAATGTAGAAATCATCATTTTAAAGTTTTCTTTCCCTTTCCTCGTTAACCAGGTGCTCCATGAGTGTCAGACTTGGTTAGTATTTCAAATTGATCCCAACACTCTAACCTTTTACTTGTATAAATGTCATTGACCTCCTTCAATCGAAAGGTCAAGTTTTGACCCCAACTGACCTCGCATTTTTCTATATCAAAGTATTAACATATCTTGCTTCATAATTGTGCTAGAGACTTGATTCTTGTACCAAATTGATCAGGAGAGAATACTGGTCTCATTAATTGTTATTAAAATTGATAATTATCTTTAATTGAAAAATTATATTTATCATATAATTTTCTATGGGATAAAAAATATCCTGTATCAAACACGTGATGAGTTGCCAAAGACCGTCATCATAAACTTTCGATACTTTTTGTAACAAATTCATATCAATTTATTCAATAAATTTATTTATTTAGTATATAGTTTTGAATTTGCTATCTTTTGATAGTAAATTTGTTGTTTAAACGTAAATAATTCAAAATGAGGTTTATTTGGTTAATTGCTTGTCGATCGATAACTCTTTTCGCATCTTCTCTATCGAGTATAAAAAGGAGCGATCGGAGATGGCTACTCATTCTTAATTACTGCAATCAACAGTAGACTCTGTCCCATATTTTGCATTTCCGAGTCGAAAGAGATTCTACAAGATTCATTTATCAATGCAGTTAGAGTAGTATAATAATATTTTTGATGAAGCTTGCTTTTCAAGTGAGCTTCCCCTATCATTTTTAGAGGTTCCGCGCCATTTTGGAGGCGTCTTACCGACATTTAATTCAGGGCTGATGAATTCTTTTTTTCTTATAAATTCACAGCGGAACCATTGAAAACTTCCTTCCGTTAGATGTTGATCCTAGGAAATTTTTTATATAGGTATGTCAATCACAAAGCCTTTCTGGACAAACTGATAGGACCCCATTAATGGCTATTCAGCCCCCCTTCTCTCCTTGCAGATATGTTAGTAAAAAAGGCAATAGTTTTTTTTTTGATTCGTTTATATTTTAATTTTTGATAAGTGTTTTGACATTGTATAGCAAATCAGTCTCTTCTGATTGAGTTGTTCTATTTGGAATAATTCAATTTTTGATCGTGGACCCACGAGTTGCTATATAATGTTGAAGTACTTCTGTTAGAATAGTTCTCAAGGTTGAATTAAATTCGATTGGCCCACGTTTTTTTAGTCATTCAGTTTTCATCACTGAATATTAAAAATCCGCGTCAATCACCTTTCAACCTACCTTTTTTACTTCGTCTTAACTTTAGATGTCCAGTTTTATTGATAGGTGGAGATATCTTCGAGGTTTTTATCTATCTTTTATTCTCTCTCTCTCTCTCTTCGGTGAAAGCTTAAAAGTATGATATTTACACACACCTTTTTTTTACCCAACGTGATGTACACTGAATTTTTGTTTATTTTTTTTTATACATGCAAATATTTAAAATCATACTCAAAAAGTAAGCAAAAACGCTAAAAGGGAAAATTGGGAAAATAAAAGAT
>JABUQX010131971.1:37500-48358 GCA_015478945.1 Trachelipus rathkii
TACCTTGCACGATAAAATCCTATTTCCCGACGGGCATTCATAAATATTCGCAAACTCCTTATATATATATATACCCATTTATATGTCTACTCATTTATGTTTTCGACTATTATGGTTGTACTTTTTAATTAGTATATAACAAAAGATTATATACTATCCCTCCATACCTACCTACCACTATAAAGATTAATTTTGAAATTTTATTACATATTAAAAAATAATAATATATTTAATAGATATTATATATTATAAATAACTATATAAGCTTTTTATATATATTAACTTATTATTTATTTAATTATATATAAAAACATTTAAAAATGTTGTATAGTAACTAAAGTGACGTAAGCGTTGCCCGTGTAACAACTGACTCTTCGCAGACTAGCGGGAGTTAAGTATTTTTACACAGCAATCGCTTTCAGTGTCATCATTTATCTGTTAATTAAATAGACTGCTTATTTTCATATATTCTCATTATCATCTTTGCAGAGCAAATCTAATCTTCAATATTTATAATTATATTTATCGGATTTGGTATCTATATTAATCAAGATTATAATATATATAATTTAGTAATAGATTTCTTATTTTCATATATTCAAAAATATAAAATAATAATAAATATATATATATATATATATTTATATACTATATTAATATTATATATATATTATATAGTTAGATATTTATAGTACATTATTTTATATATCTGCTAATTTATAAGTTAGAAATATACTGTATATTTTTAATGTAGATATTATGAATTAGCTATGTACTGCATATATATTAATCCTGTGAGTATTAATAATATTAAATATATAAATTTATTATCTGTAATATGGTACATGAGGAAGATGAGTGATTAGATGGCGGTGACGATAGAATAGAAGAAGACTAGAGCATTGTAAGTCGAGACGCAATAGGGATAAATGTTATACAAAAGAACCAAGAGTTAAGAGAGTAAGAGTAGAGAGAGAGAAGTGATAGAGAAGGACGAAGGAGATGAAGAGAGAGAGAATTAGAGAGAATAGTAAGAGGAGAAGTAAGAGATGAAGAGAGTGTGAGAAGGGCTACTCCCCTTTAGGGGGTTAAGCTATTGAGACCTAACAAGCTTGGGATATAATTAGATACATGGCAGCTTGAAATTTTGGTGACGTGCGATAGATTTGGAGAACGAATAGCAAATTAAAGCTATACTAAGGTGGATAGGGGTGGGGTGTGTATAGATTTCATAAATACTTAAGTGACCAAATAAAAAATAAAAACTCTTAGCTAATAACAAAATATAATCAAAGATAAATTAAAAAAAATTATTTGCACTTAAAACTATATTTTAGTAATATATATCTATAGATAATAATACTATTTGACGGTCGACGATATGTATCGCGTTTTAAACCATCGTATGAGGTCTTTGAAAACCAATGTACTGATCTCAAGACTCGTCATGTAGTGTATAGAAAGACCCTGACCATAAAAAACACCATATGTGTGCACCGCCAATTAAGATTAAAACTCGACATGTCTATCAGGTCAAGCTTAAATAACATTTTTTATAATAATTAAATTGGTTTCTTTGTTTTAGAAATGTTTGGCAAGAAGTATGGTGTTCTTCTAAAATATAGGCGTTTGATATTATGGATTTCTTCAATTTCCTTCAATTTGATCAGTGGCATTCAGATTATATTTGGCTGAAAATACATGTCGATGAGACTGAACAGAACGATCAAAATAGAATTTCTGTTTGGCAACGTCTCCTCGTACGCACTTCATGCTGGGTTCAGAGCAGGAGACTTTGCGGTACGTGTGCCATTATTTAATTTATTGTTTATTTAATTTATAAAACCTTTTATATACTGACTCAAAATGTTATCTTAATTTATTTATTATATAGATTGTCTATATTGTATATTATTTATTAGCATTTAATTATTTAATTTAATTTATATATACTTATATATAATTAATTTTTTAAAGTAGGTCTTAAGGTGATATTAACAATTGTTGGGTACTATATAAATATACTCTATATTCGGATGATTGGTACTGATTTAAGAGAATCTAGCAGTTATCTGATATATGCGATAAAAACATCTAAGATTTTACATTTATCTAAATCAAGCTCAAAAAATGATACGTTATATTTCGGTTTCGTGCCTAATCTCGAGAAGAACTCTATCTTTCTTTAAATCTTCCTACTCTTTTCCTTGCAGTAATATGGAACTAGCATTTATCAACAAAGTTCATGGCCTGAGTAATATAGAGAAATTTCTTGGTATCGTTGTGGTGGCCACAGTCATAGGCAAATCAATGTCTTTAACGATCAATTGTGCGACATGTTAGATTTGAGGGTGAATATAAAGTGATTGAAATTGAGTTGCATTCATTATGCGGAGAAAAGTCAATAGGTGAAGCTAATAGAGAGAATATATATCTCAGTTCTAAGTAATTACTACCCAATCACTCAGAACCAAGATTTACATAGCAATGCAAAAGTAAAAAGCAACAAGGTTATCCATAAAGCAACGATAGTAACAAGTAAGATACCACATTTAAATTTAATTGTCATATAATTTTTAACCCATAGATATACTTACCCAACTCAATAATAATAGTACTTCCAAAGTGGATGAAATGATCTATTCATTTCCTATAAAAAGCCATGAGTGAATATTTATTGAATAAAATATAAAGTGAGCAAATATACCTTCTCTTATTAAATAAATTTAAAGTTACCTTTAATTACCTTCATCTTGATAACATGTTCATTCTCCATCCAAAGGCTTTACGATGGAAATAATGAATACATTACTAAATATATATAAAATAATTAAATAGACAACAATTAATTAAGTAATCCAAGCAACTCGTTTCCAAAGCCTCGCTATTGAGCCGTTCGGGCTTGCTTGCCTTATTGATCGCCTCATCGAGCTGTCCTGTAATGCTCCATGAAAATCATCAACACTCATCATATTTTTCATACATTTTGGTACCTTCGTGGACTGATTAGGAACAAGCAAGAATTAATATAGATTAGAGACCTGTCCTCAACAATGCTGGAAATTAGATATTTCTTATATAATGGTTCTCATAATAATTATACCTTAATATCAAAACTCCATTTAGCATCTTCTGACCTTTCATGCATAGAAAAATGCGGCTTCTCTTGCTCTTTCTCTCTCTCTCCTCTTCTCTCATCTCTCTCTCTACTCTCTTCCTCTCTCCTCTCTCCTCTGCTCTCTCTCTCCTCTCTCATAAGATCAACGCTCACTATGATATGGCTTTTATCCATACTACATCGCTCTACGTTGTCAGTTTACTAGGATATTAACATATGATGATCGTATATATACATATTAATACTTATATTTACTTAGATTTAAACTTTATAATTATATTGTAACAGATTTATACATAAATATATATATTAAATATTTTTTAGTATATATATACTATATAAATTTAATATGTTTTATTATATATTTTTCATTCTTTTATAGTATATTTCAGATATCAGGCTCAAAAAGTAAATAGAATTCACTTTATGATTAATTAAATCATTACCTAATGTTATTTGACTAACAATCCTTCTTTTTTGAGTGGCCCTTTTTTTTTTTTTCTTCTTTTATTTTTTTTACTCTATTTACATTTTTTTAGTTTTTGTCTTTCTCTCTTATCTTTGGAAAATATTCTCACACTAAAGAGTAGTTTTATGGAGCTCAACGCTATACCTTCTCCTAGATAGAAGGTGTAGGAGACTCTCTCTCTCTCTACTTCTCTTATCAATCTCTCCTTCATTCACCCCTTTCCTCTCTTATCTTTTTTCCTCTTCTGGATGCGTCTCTTACATGCGTGCGTGCGTTCATAAACTCTCACTCTAACTAAATCTCTTCATATCTATTTTTCTTTTCTTTCTTCTCTCTCTCTTCACTCAGTTCTCTCTCACTTCTTCACTACGTCACTAATCTACATTTTGATCATTTAAGAAATCTAAGAATAATTTTAATTATAAGGGAATTATTAAAATTATGTGTTTTTCACATGTAGTAATGTAACTCAAGTTTATCCATAGTGTAATTTTGCACCTTTAAATAATCTATTTAATATACCTCATATAAATATAATACCACGATTAAATAATAACCATCAATAAAACCCTCCCCATAAATAAAAATCCAGAATAAAACATTTGGTGTTTATTATTAGGGTTTATGTCATATAATAACAATAGGTTTTTTTTTACCAAACCTCCATATATATATATTATAATATTATATATATCATATATATTATTATAACTAATATATATATATATTATATAATATATATATATATAATATTTTTTTTTTTATTGAATATAAATAAAATTAATAACAATATATATTAATAAAGATAAATAATAATTATAAAAATTTATAAAATTATAAAATAAAATAATATTAATAATATTAATAATTAAGAATTATAAAATTGATGTGCACGACGCGTTGCGCTTAGTGTTAATAACTTATACTCACGCGTCTCTCTGTGCCGAGATACTAAGTTGTTAAACATATTGGTACAACGAGCTTACGCCTT
The DNA here is from genome assembly GCA_015478945.1 of Trachelipus rathkii. Classification (NCBI taxonomy): domain Eukaryota; kingdom Metazoa; phylum Arthropoda; class Malacostraca; order Isopoda; family Trachelipodidae; genus Trachelipus; species Trachelipus rathkii. The sequence goes on from JABUQX010131971.1 coordinate 42,079, forward strand.
CATTTGATTAACAAATGATGATTTTTATGATATTAATATTATATAAATATAATAAATAAATAATAAAGCTTAATAATGTTTATATAATGCACGGTAATTTTGTACACTTTAACTTTTATTATATTATTTGTAATAATTAAGAAAACTTTATAATTTTTTGAGTCTTGTTTTGTTTATATATATAATAAGTACAATAACCATATATAATGTCGAAATAACTACAAGGTCAGACAAATATGCATGGTGTTTTAGGAATAGTTTAACATGCGCTTTACATAGAAAAATATAATTACAAAAGAATAAAAAAATTATCCATATAAAATTGTAAATAATAATATATTAGGTAAATTATATATTTAAATGATAAATTATAAATAATTATACAATATCATTAATTAAATAGAATATAAAATAGATGTATAAATAATGAAAATTCTAAATAATATAATAATAGTGTGATAAGAATATTAAATAATTATATTTATTAATAAACGTAATAATTACATTAATGAATTAAATTAATTAATAATTATCATATATAATTAAATAATTAAATAATTATAATTATAAATATAATAAATAATTAAATAATAATTAAATAATAAATTATAAATAATAATAATAATAATTTAATAATTATAAATACATATAGTACATCATTATCAAGTAAATAAAAAATAAATTATAATTATAGTATCGACTTATTCACTTTGATAAAAATTTTGAATAATAATTAATTATCTATATATAATAATTATTAAAAATCAGTAAATATAGCTATATGATAAAATATATAATATATTAAATAAATATAATTAATAATTACCATATATTAGTATAATATAAGAAATAAACAATTTTAAGAAAATAAAATAGAATACAACAATAGTATACACAATAACACATTTGAAACTGAGAACAGAAATTAATAGAACTCAGATATAAGGGAGTAGTATATTAAATACCTGATTATATATATAGGTAAGGATATAATCTTTATTCTATAAATGTGTTTAATGGTTTCATAATTATAAAGTCTTTATTAATTATGTGTTTAATTGTTAGTTTTTTTATAAATATATAATTATATGTGTTATAGCTTTTGTTCAAGAAATAAAATATTCAATATTATGACTTCAAAGCAAATCATAATTAATAAAAAAAATCAAATAAGGTACAGATATTATTATTATAGCAAAATCACAATCATGAATGTCATAATTTAATATTTTAGTGTTTTAGACAATAACAATATTTCTTAAAAAACAAAATTTAAAATTATATATATTAGTGAGTAAAAAAAAAAATTTAGGTTTTCTCATTTTTCTGATGTTTAAAAAATATGGAATAAATAATAAAGAGTTAGAGATCAAGAGTTATATTCTTCTACTAAATTTTTCCACTTTTTCAATTTTATTAATAAGTTTGTATGCAGTATTGTGCAATATTAGTTCGTGTTTATTATAAAATATTGTATTTATTACTTCTTTATGTACTCTCATTTTATTAGCTTCTATTCTGGCTTGTTTATCCTCTAATAATGATAATTAAGAAGGAAAATATTTTATTTATGCAAATTTTATCACGAAATATTATATTATAATAGATTATAATAGTAATCATATATTATATATAACACTAGTCATGAATATCTAATCTGTAAATTAAACAAACACATCACACAACATCACACACATACATACATACATACATACACTACATCATAAAATTTTAATGGAAATATGTATAGTGTGGGTATCCTTTAAATTGTGTTTTTAATGGAAGCAAAATTGAAATAAAAAATTGAAATGTTGAATTGAGTATCGTATTACCCTAATTCTTTCATCCCTCATCAAAATATAAATTAAATAAAAATCAATGCAGAATGGAAATACATGTTTAATAAGTTTGGTTAACATCAGTGTAACGGTTGGATAAATAATAAGTAATAAGTAGTATGATTTTTATTAAATAAACGAGATTCATTTAATTAATTCAATTGTCTTTTAGATTTTTACTTTTTTTTTTTTTATACATTGTTGAGTATTATAGAATTTATTGTAAACATTTCATTACCCAAAAATATGGGTATGATATATTTAGTATGGATAGGTATCAAATGACTAATAATTAATCAATATTATAATATTTATTATCTATTATATTATAAAATCATATATATTAATAATATATATATATATTATATATTAATATAATAAATTAATTAGCTATATACTATATATATATATTATAATATATATATTAATATTTAATATATTAATACATACTTATTAATATTTATTACATTAAACATATATATTATAATATTAATATAGTTATAAATATAATATATAATATATATATATTATATATACTAATATATATATTATTTAATATATATATACTATAATATATATAATATATATAATTAATATCCTATATATTATTATATTATATATATATAATAATTAATATACTACTATATCTATTAATATTATATAGTAGGCCAGGACCAACATATCGAATGTAATATATACTCCAACCCTAAGTATTATATTGTAGTGGCCTGACTAAACTTGCGTATGGATTACTAGTCGGATATAGGTTTACTGTTATTTCATGCTTCAATATCGATTTTTTAAATATATTATTTAAACAAGTTATAAAATTTGATACTATTTCTTAATTAAAAAACACATGTTATAGGTAAGTGTATGTATCACTACTCATCCAACATTGATTACAAATATTATATAAATTAATCCTATTTTTTATTCATTTTTTAATTCTTATAATTATCTGAATAATATAACCAGCTTCTCTCTCTCTCGTCTCTCTTTCTCTCTCTTCATCTCTCTCATAACTACTACCTCTCTCTCTCTCTCTCTACTTCTCTTTCGTCTCTACTTTCATACTCTCTTCTCTCCTACCTATTTCTGACCATGTTCGTCTTACTTGACTCCGTTTCGTTATCACTGTGATTTCATCTCACTTCATAAAATCTTATAGTCTCCTGCAAAAAGTAATATTGGTATTCCGATCATTCCAAAAAGTATTACTTGTTTTTATTAATTTCGAATATGAAATCATATTTTCCAATAAATTTTAAACATTATTAGATCATTGTAAAAAATTATGCTGGTCATTCAAAAATCAAATTTCAATCCTCAGAAATCTCGGATTCTGTTACTTATTTTATCAGGAACCAAAGATTTATAAGTCATATGATCAAGTTTGTCACCTACTTCAAAATAAACTAATATGAAAATTGGATTGTATGATGTGAAAGCAATCAAATCTTTATAATATTTCAAAATATTTTCATATGGTAGATAAAAACCATAATTTAAAAAAACACGGATGTTAAAAATGATAATATATAATATAATTAAATATAAATATTAATAAATAATATATTAAATAATAATATAATTAATATATAATTATAAAATATATATATAATTAGTCATATTTATTAATAATTAATAATGATAATAATAATTGTCTATATTAATATAATTCATGATAAATTGAATAATATAATATAATAAGTATTGATAGATTAGAATTAAAGTAATTTATTAATAAAAATTCATAACCACAACTAAATATAATAATATTCGTGTATCATTATTATGATTAGTATAATTAATAATAATAATATAATTCATAAATTAATTAAATAATAATATAAATATTAATAAATAGTATATAATAAATAAATATAATAATAGACACAGGGTGAATAACAACTGACAACGTTATAGCTGGCATTTGGAGTTATATCAGTCTTATAGTATAAATAAATAATATATAAAATGTATAATTGATAATCATAATAATGATAAATTTAAATAATGTCACTAATTTTCATAATTACATAATAATATTAAATTAAATTGATTAAATTAACATAGAATAGAATAAGTAATTAGAATATAAATCTGAATTTAATTAAATATTTGTGGATTATCATAATAATTAATTAATATAATAATTAATAAATTATCAAAATTAAGTATTAAAAAATATATAACATATACATAATAACTAATATATATCATATTAAAATTGATAATAATATAATGAATTATAAATAAATACATTTACAAATAATAATAAGTAATAATCTAATAATAATAATAATAATAATTAATTAATTATAATAAAAAATTAAATACCATTAAATAATTAATACTTTTATGATTATCTTGACCTTAATTGAATAATAATTAATTAATAATACATAAAATACATACGATAATATAAGTCATAAGTTCCAAGTATAATGAAATAAACCAATATATTTAAATAAATATAATAGCTTAGATTATAATTATATATATGTAAATCATAATCTTAAATTTGAAAGGTTTGGTGCCTTCGTGATTTTTTGGCCAAAGATTGTTGTATCACTACTTAGTCAGTAGAAGCTATGACGCCTGATCTCTGACCTATACAGATTTACGGCGGAGTAACTAGTATGAGGAACCTCTAAGGTCGAAACTGATACTCTCTCGATAAATGATAGTGATGATAGTAATGATGTAAAATTACCAGATATTTACCTTTCATTTTCAACACCTCCCGTCGGAGATGCATTCATCTGGGAAGAGCAATTTCCTCCATAATTGAGCCAATCTGGAAAATAAATTTACTATATTCATAATTACAAATATAATATATATTTAATTAAATATATATATAATATATATGATATAATATATTAGATATTAATATATTATATAATTATATTAAAATATATATATATATATTTATATATATATATATATATATTAATTTTAATTACATACTCATATATATATATAGTTAATGATTAATAATATAATTATATATTAATATATATTATAATATATACTTAATATATATTACTATTATCAAGTAATATTATATTAATATTAATAGATATATATTCTATTAATAATATATATTAATATAGTATATATATAATATATAAATAATATATAATAGATATTATATATATATCATATCTAATATAAGTAATATATATTTCATCATATTAATTATTATTGTAAATAATCAGTTTATATAATATTAATTTATATCATAATGATAATAAATATATATAGTAATAGTATACAGTTAACTGTATAATAAGTTTAATTAATCAAATATGATTAAGTTATAGTATAAATTAAATATAAGTATATAATTATATATAGGTTATGATTTGTATCTGATTAACTGATAGACGACTATATTCTAAATAATCGATGAATTATTCAGTGCTGATACACTATAATTTCAAGAACGTTAAATATTGTATGTCTCGTATAATATCTATTACATGAAATTAATACTGTCTATAATGAATATGTTATTTGTAATTGAATTCGCTCATATTAGTTCGATATTATATTCCAAGACTTGCTTAAAAGTGCTATATAAGTCAATCATACCACTGTATTTGAAATAATTATGGTTATGTTATATATAGTTATTTAAGGAGATAGTGTGCTGACGCATATTTGGTGTGATATACATTGTATTATATGTGGATGTTAATAAATATACTAACTATCTTTCATATTGTTTAAATATCCCAGCTCTTATAAATAATCATAAAAATGTACAATGAATTCGGTACAATTTTTATTAGTATATATATATATATATATATATTAATGATTTATAGCGAATACTCTTGTGTTGTTTATGTATCTTAGCAAACATGTAATCGAAAATTCTGATAAACATAGCAGATACAACCTACTACTAAAAACTCACTAAACTTGTGCCAAAACTCGTCATTTAGTCAGTAACCTGATCATAACTATAACTAAATACAAACCGTATTTTCTATTAATTGAAATGACATATAAATTAATACATATAAATTATTATAAAATTCATATTATGAATATATATATAATATATATCTAATAATATATACTAATAAATAATTATAATATATATTAATATATTTAATATATTAAAATATATGATGTATATATACAGTATATATTATATAATAATTATATATCTATACTATAAGTATATAGTCACATATATTATTAAGTGACACGTATATATCTCTATCTCCTACGCTATATACGTATCTAGAGTTCATCTGCGATACTAAGGATACTAATACCAACTTACACATAGTAAATATATAATATTGATTTAATATAACTACAATGAGTATTTACTCCACTGCTAATAATAATATTAATGTAGTAATTAATTATTATATACGGATATAGATACTCGATCAAATAAATTATATATATATATA
>JABUQX010131972.1:0-5000 GCA_015478945.1 Trachelipus rathkii
ACATCGAGCCACGAGCTCTAGCGAGAGACACGAAATTCCAAGACACGATTTGAGAAAGAGGGCGCAATCGAATTCAACAAATGAGAGAAGAGAAGAGAGAGAGAAGACAAGCAGCCCTCACCTCACCCGTATACGAGCAGAGATGAGACAACACATGAGATAGAAGAGTAGGAGCGTTCCCAACGCAACGCCCAATGCCACGAGATCCATACATCAGGACAGCGATATCGGACAAGATTACAAGAGCCTTTTGACACTGTACCGCCGACGTACATCCTTATGAACAAATAAAATCCCTTCGATCCCCGCCATAGAAAACAATGATAAAAAAGTGGCTCTCAAATTTCCTTACCAATAGATACGCCAAAGTCCTCCATAACAAAAACATCCTCATCACACTCCATTAAACACTACAAACGGCGTACCCGCCAAAAGGACGACCATTCTCTCTCCAATGTCACTCTAAAATTCTCTTTACAGCAGAGTTTGCCAGACCCCTACCAACCAATCCCAATCCAGAAACTAATTACTGCAAAGATTAATTGTTTTTATTTAATTTAAATCATTTTTTCCTTTATCAAATGAAGACGACCACTATCAATGTACCTACATATTTCTACTAAAATTATTGCTGCGACACCTAGAGTAATTATACAGGATTGCGCATTACACAACGAAAATCAAACACGAGCGTCAAGCCATATTATCCTTGAGCACGAGACTTTCCATTACAAAGACACTGTGTCAGATCTTTCACACTATATATTAGAAAAGGATCTATGCTTGCAACCCCCAAGCTCACCCTCCTTATATCCTATAAATCAGAGCAGCGTCATTAGAGTCAACCAGAAACTATACCACATCTCCGAGAAATATCCTACAATTAAGTTACTATATCACTTGAACAACACAACCCCTACCTATCATAGCCTAAAAAACCTATTACGACAAATAAAAACTATAATATAAGGATACTTACGACATGTCAGACATATAAGCACATCACATATGAACTTTCTCTCATATACCACACATTACTAGATCCTGAAAAGATTACTATATCTCAAATCACATACTCTATATGGAGAAAGTATAAACACCTATACTAAGTATATATAACCACTATCCGAAAACCCTTGTATACCCAACCAATACTTTATCAGCTACGAACATGAAAAATCAACAATATTAAACCCTGCACCATACAATTCTTTATCTGAAATAATCAACTGCCTTAAAGAACAAATTTAATTATTAAAACAATTGAGCACTCACACCTCGGAAAATGGGTTAAAGTTCCGCTAATGGAATTTTCCTTCATAGCTTACTTATTCTACTTTAATATCATTGCCTTATGGATTCTTTAATTATTAATACTAAGTTAATATTACAAAGTTACTATGCTATTGAAAAGTGGCAATTAACTATTGTATCCGCATTAATAAGATATGGAAATCAACGGTTTGTGGCAATGTTATCTCTGAGAATATAATAACAACCCCCATATCCAGCATATTTACATTGATCCGAGACATATATACATACAATTATACTACTTTAATATATACCCATCCCTATTTACCTATACATCTATAATAAGATTGAGTTAGGGTATATATAGAAAATAATAATATATTATATAAACAAATTTATTAGTGTCCAGAAAATACATTCATCAATAACCAACCGCATCCATATTATAGCCATCACTAAATACTTACTCCCAACCACCTATAGCGCCCCTCCTCATACACTACAGCTATCAAAACATTAATATAATAATTGAACATTACTTTATTAATACAACATATAACATCCCCAACCCACCTCCTATAAAAATATATGAGTCTTAATGCTTCGAGACGATTTGGGCCACCCTCTCTATACTCCGAAATGAAATAACTATCATCTATTAATTTCACATATGAGAACTACTTATCATAATAGCTAGGGTAAGAAACCCTTTTTTAAATATATCCGACAAAAGGTGAGACTCACTCTTCGCTTTCTACCAGTCTCCTTTTGGTTTTGAGGTTAACAAGCGGAAGAAGAAGGATGTTGTGAAAAGAGGCAAGCTGACACACCAGTAACTTCCCAATAACGACAAAACAATACGTCTTCTCTCCTCTTTATTGGCTCTCTAAGTCACGAGAAGAATGCAGCTGAGAGATCCGTCCACTGTAGATAAGCGAGGATCCATATATTAGATCTCGCTCGCCTCCACCAGAGGTTATGTTGGAGGTAATCTACCTCAACAGATGCGTGAGTCAAATAAATAAACTAAACTCACAAATAATCTTATATTTATAGAGATCATATATAGTAAAAATTGAATTCATAAAATATACTAAAATACTAATTGACAAAGTTTACTATCTATTCAATGATGTTATATATATTTGCGCACCATCCTGTGAGCCTATTACAGTTAGATGTAGGTGCATATATCATACATGCCAAACACATATAAATAGGAGCACAATATATATATACCCTTCCTGAGAGTGTACCCTGCCCTATCTGAGACGTACACACACCCTCACGTATAACAACCTATTTCGCCTGTAATAACTTCCATTCTTCGACTATTGTGAACCGAGTCTTCACTAAAGTAATAGACAGATGTTAGCCTAAAGTACTTTATCTGAGTAAAGGCCTGTTCTTGAGATTTTTGGAAGGAGGGAGTTTGCTCTCCCACCTTTACACCCTCGAGAATTACCTAGCATTGTGGGGCTCAAGAGTGACTATATAAAAAATAATTAATCTATTTATCAGGAGGCGCTCAAATTTTATTTATTTTCTCAAAATACGGCGGCTATTTTGGACCAAAAAATGTAACGTTTATAATCTACCTCTAAATGAAAAAATGAATTGCACACCATATATATATATATATTATTATATATATTATAATATTATATATATATCATATATATATATATTAATTATATATATATATAATTTAATAATATTATATATATATATATAATCTTATATTATATATATTAATATATATATTTATATTAATATATATATATATATATATAGTATATATATTATTATAATATATATATATATATATAATACTATTATGTGTGAGTGTAGTATGTGTGTAGTGTGTGTTGTTGTGGTGTGAGTGTGTGTATGTTGTGACTAGTGAGGTTGTTATGGCTATTCATGTCTGTAAAATAGTGATAGTAGTGATGTTTGTGATAGTTGGTGTGGTGAGTGGTGAATGGTAGTGTGAGCGTATATGTTGTGTGTTGCTTGTGTTAATGGTTGGGAAAGAGAGAGAACTCTTGGTTATAATTAGAAATATATTATATCAATAATTATTCATATATATTAGAGATATCAGGATATGTATTTGCTATCTAGTAAAAAATGACTAAACAAAAATTCTTAAAGTTTTATTTTAATTCTCCTATGGTCTATCTTGGCTGGAGTGATCTCAAATTTATATATTATTTCAGTTTTGGACTGGACCTAAGGAAGTGTGCTTAAAGTGAAATTGGATAAGACAGAGCACTGTGTTGCGTGTATGCCAGTGTGATATTTTGAGAGAACGAACAACTTTTGATAACGTTAATAGCCTATCTGCCTAAAATCTGGACTCTTTCAAAACAATGCACAAATTGTTTAATAATATACTTGTATAACAAAATAATAATTTCATAATATATTAATTACATAATGTATATTCAATAGCTCTAATTATTACAAGCCTACAAGGGCAAATATATCACTGCCTCACTTACGAGTTAACGGTAATATATTGTCAAAACATATTAAAATAACATGACTAACAAAACAATTGGCAATGAACTGTCTGAAAATCTTAATATGATATCTTAGGCTCTACGTAATCCCGCTCAATCCAGTTTTCTTAAATTAAATAGAATTAAGGAAAAACTGAAATTAAAAATCAATATGGAGACTTCGAAATATTGTCTTTGAAAAATCATAAAGATCGAATAAAAAACTATTTTCAGATTGTATACCAAAGAATCGGTACAATTTTCGGGCCGATTCGATTCCTGAAAAACAACGCGATTTCCTTCGATTCCGATTAATCGTCCCATCACTAGTTTTAACTAACCGTTGTCTTTATCATTTGTATGTTAAGTTTGAAGTTCAATAATGTGAGTTTTTGGATGTTCATGTGGATTGGTTCTGTTTTGGCATAAACTAGGATCATTGAAAGTTTAAGACAAAGTTTTGATTAATATATATATATATATAATATATATAATATTATTATATATATATATATATATATATATAATATATATATATATATATATATATATATTATATATAATATATATATATATATATATTATATTATTATATATATATATATATCATCACCCACCTTCTCTTCCCAAGACTGGGGTAAGGTGTGCGTACAATGCACCGGAAACAGAAAAAGTAGAAGAAGATATGACGCAAGGTCCGAAAAGAAAGCCCAGCCTACCGCCCCCTTTATACCTTTAAGTAAGAACTCGTCGAAGTCAGAAAATTCACCCTAGAGCTTCACGGGGCCGCGACGGACCCTCACTATGGCATCTCGTTAATGTAAGGTTCATCCTTTGGCCAAGGTAGGCCACAATCATACCCCCTCACAAAAAACCCGCCATTCACTACTTATTAGCACCTTTCTTCTCGCCTCTCCAAACTCACATTTCTCACTCAATCCACTTTTTTTTCGGTCTCCCAGCCGGTTGATTCTCAGCATACTCACCACTATACATTCGCTTAGCCAACCAACTATCATTCATCCTTTCCACATGACCAAACAATCTCAATGTACTTTCATTTATTCTCTCATTTACCCCTTCCTTCACACCACACAACTCCCTAATGCGGTCATTTCTTCCTCATTTAAAATCATTCTTCTCGCACCTAACAACACCCCTAAAGATTGTCCATTCTGAACACATTGTACTTAGATCTGTACCATAGTTTTCACTACTATACATTAACAACACAGGTAACAA
>JABUQX010131972.1:7500-30358 GCA_015478945.1 Trachelipus rathkii
ATTACACATTTCCATACCCATCTAACCAACACATACCCTTCAAAACCGCCCAAAAAAAAATTTATTAAACACCCCCTCCCAAAACTTTCCCCTAGAGAGGAAACGCTGCCCAGAAGAGGCCAAATGGACCTCGCCCAGAGCAGATCAGGTCACCACCAAAAACTCATGCAATATAAATATAGATTTAAATTAGACAATGTCACCTCCCCTATTTGCACCAGATGTCACAATTCTCAAGATACAATAGAGCACCTCCTTCTGAGGTGCCCAGCTCTCGTCGCCCCCCGCGCCGACTTCTCTATATCCTCTCTCCTCGACCTGTGGAACCGCCTGGTGGCGGCAGCCGGCTTCCTGGAAGCAGTGTGGCGCTCCAATTAAGGTGGGCCAGGGGTTAGAAATATATATAATATATATATATATATATATATATATATATATATATATATATATATATATATATATATATATATATATATATATATATTATATATATATATATATATATATATATATATATATATATATATATATATGAGATAGATATAAAAACGCTTTTTATATATATATAATTATATAGTATATAAAGGTATATATATATATATATGGGTAGAGCAGTAAACTTGAAGCGATGGAAGTACCTCCCATTGGGCTTTTGGTTTGTAGGGTATATCCCATGACATTTCAGTGCTCAATGGTTCGCCTCTCTCTTTTGCGTTCATATACTCACTATTCTTTCTTTCAGACAATACCTTATATTCCTATGTGTGGGGAAAAAGAATTCCCACAGCGTATGTCATAGATGGAGACTAAAGGGACGGTGGTAGTTCGATTGGCCACCCATTACCACTTATCTCTTGCCAGGAATGCTAATGCATGCCTCTAAGAAGGTCTTGATCGCCGTAAGCAACCTTCTATCCTTCGACGAATATGTATGAATTGTATGGGTACATGGAATGCCAGAAGAATAAATGATGAAGAGGAGAGAGGTGATGGATGTATTTAGAAAGGGTAAAATTGATTTGCTCCCTGTGACTGAAACAAAGATGAAAGGAAGCGGTGATGATGAGTGGTGTGGTGTGAAAGGCGTGTGTGTGCTGGAGTGGAAAGGAATGAGAGGGGAGAGAAGGAGTTGCGATTTTGATGAGTGACATGTGTCACAGAGATATGGTGCATTTTGTTTGCGCGAGTACTAGAATTCTAAAAGTTAAATTTAAGTTTGAAAAGGACAAGGTATGTGTGGTTGTGTCATATGGTCCCTCTGAGGTGATGTTGAGGAGAATGCTATTTTGGATGGGGTGAGTAGGAGCTTGATTGATTGTGTTGGGTGACCTAAATGGTTGGATAGGTGATCAAAAAAGGGATGGTATAACAGGTGGCTTTGGGGTGATTGGAGAAAATGAGAATGGTAGGAAGGTGATTCATTTCTGAGAGGAAAGAGGTATGTGTGTAAATAATACTTTCTTCAAACACAAGAGTATTCATTGGTATACTAGAGTTGGTGTGAAGTTGAAGCCAATGTGATGCCTCTCTCTCTCGAAGAGAAACATCATGTGTACAAGTTATCTTCGTTTTCAAACCCCAAAAACCGTCTGCTCTGCACCGATTCTGCAGGAAGTGCCTCAGAATCCTAATTACTGGCTATTTGCAAAACTTCTTCAACATCCTTTGCAAAAGGTGCTGCCTTTCTCATACGAATGAAGGATTTTACACACCTTGGTTATTTCCCGCTCCCACCATTGCTTGGCTCTGACCTCTCTCTCCCAAACAAGCCAATCCGGCGCCTTGGTTAAGCATATCCCGCATCTCATCCAGTTCTTTTACTTCAATATTTTTACTGATGGCTTCCAAAGGGGGGAATAATACTTTTTGTCCCCGGCTTTTATTGTCTTTCCTGATCGCAACCTATTCCCATACCCTCCCCCCTCATGCTCAATTTTTTCAAGAGAATTAATGGCTATAAAATGAGTGCGCATCTTCTCAAATTGTAATAATCCTTAATCAAGATCAATCTTATGTCATTTATTCAGATTCGCTTAGTGCGCTACAACAAGCGCTTAAAACCACTTATTCTAAAAAACACATGGTATCTGCTGTGCAGCAGTTTCTTCGGCTGCTCCATTCCCGTAGAAACAAAATTTTTTAATGTTGGGACCCGCTTCTCAATGTAGGGGTGACTGGAAAAATGAATATCGCTGACAGAGAGGCAAAAATGGCCACCTCCTCATTTCGGAAGCTGTTCCAGGTACTCCCGGATGCCCATTGCGACAAGGCTTCCTGCCCTCAACCGATTTACATCCTGCTCCCCGACAAGGTTTTCGATCTTGTTTGGCAAAGCGCTGGACGATATTCAGAGAGGAGCGAAATGTAGGAAAATATAAAAGCCGATCATCGGGGAGTGGTCTTCCATCCCATCGACGAAAACGTTTACACGAGGTGATACTGCACGTCTCCGTATTGGCCAACTAATATCACTCACAGTCACTATGATGTATGTTAACCCCCTTCCATTTGCAAAATTTTGTCGAAGTCATCCCGCATCTGTAATTAGCCATATCTTCATTGATTGTTCCCAAGCTGGAACTCCATTCGTCGCCATCATTTCCCTACTTGTACGAATCCATAACATCCTTCCAAAGATTATCCCATGTCTTGTCCGAATCTTGCTCCCACTTTAGTAGTAACTCTTTTTTCTTGTTTCTACAAGAAGTGAATATTCTTCAAAATATTTGATTTTGTTACGTAATACTAGGACTTAATAATGCAAGGAATGTCATTTGTTTAGTTTTGTTTATTTTTAAATTGACTGATATTCATTTCTGTATTCATAATGCTCTTATTGAACGTTGTGAAAAAATGTATGTGTCCAAGACCCGAGCCCATGGTGTATGATGTTTTTATTCAAGTCCAAGCGTGGCCGCTTTGTGAGCCGTGGTGGTCCTGTATCACTGACAAAAAGAAAAAAAAAGAAAAAAAAAAAGAGAAAAAAAAAAAAAAAATTATAATATATATATATATAAATATATGGATATAAATATAGTAGTATATAAGAGCGAGTAATTAGGAGTATATTATATATATAATATATATATATATAATACTATATATATATAATAATATATATATATAATATATATATATATATATATATATATATATAACTACCTTTTAACGTGCTTTTATACGTCTTAAAGGGGGTAACACGGGCGGGACCACAGGTAAATCGAACTTTAAGGCAGGCTATCCCAAACCAAGCGCCACCAACATGTTCGCAGTCGAGTTTTATTCTTGCCCCAGGTAGATAAAACTCCAACTGCTACGCTGAGGATTTGAACCAGCGCCTCTCATATGAGAGTCGGCGACTCAGCCTCTGCGCCACGAAGGGCGTTCTTCATATATATATATATATATATATATATAGTATATATATATAATATATATATATATATATATATATATAATATATATATATATAATATATATATATATTATATATATATATATTATATATATATATATATTATATATTATATAATATATATATATAATAGATGCGTTCTATATATTATAATATATATATATATTAATATTGAAATTTCTTTTTTCTTTTTTAAAGCAGTATTAGTATCTAAATTATGCATTAAGGTCTTAATGGTTCCATTATGGTTGCAGCTATAATTAATTAAGAGTTTTAGTTGTTACTTCAATAGTCTAAGAGCAATTGAAGCTGTAGGACAATATAATAATTCTCTCATGACTGAAGGCAAGATTATGACCTTTCTAAGAATGGTATGGCTATTATTTTATAAGGGGAACATACAAAAAACGTAGTAATATTTTCTTGAAAATCGAAAGAAGGGTGTGAACAAATTTCAAAGAATTAATACGAAAGAGAGAAGGTAAGATTGAGTATAAATGAGAAAAAGAGAAGAGGCAGATGAGACTAAAAGGCATCCGTATACAATCAATATACTTATACCACCTCGATATATTGGATCAAAAAAGTTTCAATTTTATTCAAATTTCTTTAGCATTTGTTCCGTGCTAGTGTTCTTACGAGTTACTGATGCGATGAAAAAAAAAGATAAACATTTTTAAGATTTTGTTCCCTCCCGACTCATTTCCCTAAGTAATGTAAGGAAAATGAAAATCAGTCATTTAAATATTCAGCCTACGTTAGTTAACATGGTATAATATTATATAAATAGTAAATCTTTGTTTTTAAACTGAATTAAAACCACAATCACTAAATCAATACCCTAAGCTAACAAATACAAAATTAATATAATAGGTAATTTTAGATTTTTACTATATCTTAACTGTTCACTGATATAACTGGGGAACTGAACAAAATTTTACACAATATCATCTAATAACAAGGTCTATTTAAATCTTCCTAATACTGTTTGTAGCTTTCAATATTTTTTTTAAAAATTACATGACCATTTTAAAAATTAAAACTTGAATATTGTCTAAAAAAGGAAGCAAAAAAAAATGGAATAGCTGTTTTGCAGTTTATCGAAATGATTTTAAAAGCAAACTGTTCAAATAAAACTTTATAGAAATGGATATAAATATTTCTAGAAAAAATATACCAACAGTAATTAACAAACAGTTAAAAATTAGTACAACCATTAAGGTACTCTTTAAAAGAACTTATTTAAATATTTGCAAAATTTGTAAATATAGTCAAAAGAGATAACAATATCTTTATCAAAATAAATTGAATGAATTATTAATCTACCACCATTTTAATTACAATGACCGCCGTCTAAAATTAATGTTACTAATACTAAAATATTTAAAAAGCTTACTTATTCCTTTGGGCAGACTGATTCTACTATGTCTCTTTCCGGCACCTTGAAGTTCTCTATGAACAGCTCTGTTGAAAGAAAGAGCAGCAACACGTATAAAGAGTTCCTCAACACAATCACCTGTTTTAGATGACACAGCCCAATATTCGGCACCCAAATTTGTAGCCACTCTCCGAGCTTCTGATTCGATCTGACTATAAGAGCTGGACGTGTGCTAGTAAATATATATATATATATATAATATATATATATTATATTATATATATATATATATATATATTTATAATATTAAATACTATATTTGTATGCCGATAAATAATCTATAGTAATATATATATACTATATATTATATAATATATATAATATATATATTATATTAATTATTATTATTATTGTATGTAGCCACCGAACCTTTATCCCATTAACTGAAGGGGGGGAGGGTATTACCTACTGCAGTAGGTTCTTGGTCAGGGGAAATTGAATTATATGTAATTTCCTAACCAAGTGTATTAGAGTGCACAGATTATCTTAGCTTGATAGCAAGCCCTGCTTCGGTTTATCGCATTTGGAAATTCTAGCTACAATCGACGTGGTTTCGAATTCAGATGGACGAAAATTCTCTGTTATAAGCACGAGAGATAGGGTGTGTGATTTTTTTTTGGTATGTTATAATTGATCGTTCTGTTGTATTTGTTGGCTGTTTATAGTGACGTGTGGGTATTGAGATTGGTGCAATTCACTATGCCGTAAACTGTAATTAAATATTACAGGAAATCTCCCCCCAGAGGTAAGGTGCGTCACATGGCACTGGAAACAGAAGTAGGTATAAGGAGAGAGGACGCAAGTCGAAGAAGAAGCCCAGCCCTGAGCGCCCCTTGTTAACTGTTAATGTGAGAACTTGTCGCAGTCAGAAAAAATCCACCCAAGGGGCTTCACCAGACTGCGACGGACCCTTACTATGGTATCTCTTCAATGTAGAGTTCATCCCTTGGCCAAGGTGGGCCACAACCATACCCCCTTCACAAAACCCGCCATTCACGTCCTATTAAATGCACCTTTCTTCTTCGCCTCTGCATACTCAGCATTCCTCTCTTTTCAAGCATATCCCTTTACGCGACTCTAATCCATTTTTTCTGTCCGGTCTCCCAACCAGTTGGTTCCCAAAGCACAACAACACTATAACATCCGCTTAACCAACCGACTATTCATCTATCCTTGTTCTTCACCAATCAGTCCTCAGTCACTTGACGCACCTCTTTCTACCAATACCAGCATATATCTTCCCCTGCAACACTCAATAAACTAATTCCGCCCTATAATTCCTACAGGTACCCTTATCCCCCTCTAACCCTTGTATAAGGGTACTATTGACTGCTCTCCTCCAACGATAGGAACACATCGCCTACCATTAAAGGCCTTTGTTAGCACAACTTCCAAATTCACTCATTCACCATATCAGGCCCTCCGTTCTTGATCATTCACACCAGTGATTTCATCATGCCTGCGATTAAGCCATTTCTTTTCCAAACTTTCTCACTCCTACCATTCCTCTTTTTAATTATACCTATTATATATATCTATAATAATATATATATATAATAATATAGTATTATTATAATACCTTATATGGTATATTTGATAGTCATATTACGATTGACTAATAACAGTAATATACTATATATATATATATATAATATATATATATAAACCGCTGGACAAATAACACATTCAACCTTACATTTATGGCAAAAGTAACACTACAACATGTGTATTGCGGTGTAGACGTTCTGTTGCTCCATATGTAAGAAAATTAATTTATCTACCAAGATATATCCTTGCATGCATTAATAAAATTTTGGAAGGAACAAATAATAATAAATAGAACCATGAAGATGGAAAATTCATTGTAATATAACATAACAATCTGCAGTATGACAAAATAAGTAATAAAACCACTAATTGATAGTAGGTAGTGCCTTCTCTGGCCTCCATACTCCTCCAACGAGCCTGGTGACGGAAGTCCTTGAGAGATGATGTTTATATCTCCTTCCCTCCCGTTTTCAACACGCCCGCCCAACTCCACGAGTGTCTAAAAAAGCATGTGTTCTTTCCCTGAACCCGGCCTCCCCAACATTTCTCGCAGGCCAGGCAAGAAAAGGTGGATTTTCACCTCTTCCGAGGTACAGGTGGATGACCCTTGCAGTGTGTGGTCTTTAATTGGTCCATGGAGTAGTGAGAATGTATTACCCGAATGAAAGGTTGCGATAGGCACCACATATTCTTTAATGATTGTCGTCCACAATAACGCTTTCTGCCATTAAAGTAACGCCCTGTCAAGTATAATGCAACTCAGTGTGGTCTCCAAATCTTATGCCAATCCAAACTATAACGTAAAGTAACTCCGAAAGGCATCAATGGAGAAATATTGCGAATGGGCGCAAAGCGCTCTCCTGGCAATCCTCTACACTAATATGAACGTCCGTCCTGATACATGTAGTGCAAACCAAAGAATCCATCCATTGAAAAATAAATTTTCCCATTGCACCGTTGTCCAATCTCCAAAGGCTTTGTCAAACAGCAAATAGGGCCATTAGCAGGTTGTTTTTAGCGTCCAATTCTCGTTTCGTGCAGTCCTCTTTCGACCTTGTATGGTTGAGAATAAGCACATGTCCTTGACTCTACAGAGGAAGGTTTCGTAACTGAACACTTGCGTTTGGAACAGATAATCGCAGAGCCCAGATGAAGAAAATCTGTATCCCTCAACGAAATAGACCACGGGTCACCGGTGACCGCTTTGTCTTCTGAGTTTCCTGTCAGTCCCTCCCTTAACCGCGGGGTATCTGACACACGGTCAGTTTGGTTTGACCCCCATTGCTGAGCCCTTGTCCCTTCGGCAGAGGCCCTTTCCAATAGTGCGGTTGGCCCTGATCGGCAAATTCCTCTTCTCTTTGCTATGTGTCTGTCCATTCTTCAAGCAAGCACTAGGTCAAATGAAAGACCCTGCAATTTTGCACAGCACCGC
This sequence comes from Trachelipus rathkii, assembly GCA_015478945.1. Taxonomy (NCBI): domain Eukaryota; kingdom Metazoa; phylum Arthropoda; class Malacostraca; order Isopoda; family Trachelipodidae; genus Trachelipus; species Trachelipus rathkii. Next base: position 15,334 of record JABUQX010131972.1, read on the forward strand.
GTTGACTATTTAATCTTTGAAGTTCGATGTGCATGGACAGAGATTTATCTGTTACTACAGGTTTTGGGTGGTATGCCACTCGGACGAGCATGGTGTACTCTATATTTGGTTTTTAAGTTTATTGTTGTCCTATTGTTTAAACCTGTCGCTGTGATGCTACATTTTGATCCTTATAAACGCAATACAACCTATCCTAATGACATAGTTGTTTTAGAATATAAATTCCCGGGAAAAATTAACAAATTACATGGAATTTAAAGTATTAGATGGCCAACTTGTCATTAGGAATTAGGTTGTTATTGCGTTTATAAGGAATCAAATGTAGCATCACAGACAGGTTTTAACAATAGGACAACCAATAAACTTAAAAACGCAATATGAAGTACACATGCTCAGTCGAGTGGCATACCAACCCAAACTGTAGTACAGATAAATCTCTGTCCAAGTGTCACATCGAGCTCCAAAGTATTTATAGTCACGCGAGTGTGTGCAAATTGCAGTGTCTTCATTTGACCTAGAGTGCTTTGAAAGAATGGACAGACACAATAGCAAGAGAAGAGGAATTTGCGATCAGGGCAACCGCACTAATTGGAAAGGCTCTGCCGAAAGACAAGTGCTCAGCGAATGGGGGTCAACACTGACCGCTGTGTCAGATACCCCGCCGGTTAAAGGAGACCTGACAGGAACTCTAGAAGACAAGGTCAGGTGACCCGTTTGGGTCCTATTTCGTTGAGGGATGACAGATTTCTTCATCTGGCAGTTTCTTGCGATATCTGTTCCACGGTGTTCAGTTACGAAACCTCCTCTGGTAAGAGTCAAGACATGTGCTTATTTTCGAACCGTACAGTTCGAAGAAAGACTGCACGAGACTTAGCAATGACCGCTAAACAACCTGCTAAATGGCCCTATTTGCTGTTTGGACAAGCCTTTTGGATTGGACAACGGTGCAAATGGAAAATTTATTTTCAATGATGAATTCTTGGTTTGCCACTAACATGTACTGCAGACGAGCGTCAATTAGTGTAGAGATTGCCAAGGAAGAGGCGTTTGCCATTGCAATATTTCTCCATTGATGCCTTTCGGAGTTGACTGTTATAGTTTGGATTTGGCATAAGATTGAGACCACACTGAGTTGCATATACTTGACAGGGGTACTTTAAATGCCAGAAGGTAATGTGGAGCGACATCATTAAAGAATATGTGTGCCTATCGCACCTTTCATTGGTAATACATTCTCACTACTCCACTGACAATTAAAGACCACACACTGCAAAGGGTCATCCCCTGTCCTCGAAGAGGTGAAAATCCACCTTCTGCTTGCTGCGAGAAATGTTGGGGAGGCGGTCTAAGGGCAAGAACAACATGCTTTTTTAGACACTCGTGGAGTTGGCGGGCCTGTTGATGGGAGGGAGGGAATTAACATCATCTCTCAAGAACGCCGCACGCAGGCTCGTTGGAGGAAGTATGGGAGGCCCAGAGAAGGCACTACCTACTATCAATTAGAGGTTTTATTACTTTTTGTCATACATTGCAAGAGATTGTTTTATTGTTATATTACAATGATTTTCCATCGTCCATGGTTCTATTTATTCGATTTATTTCATGTTTACTTCCAAATTTTACCTGACGCATGCAGGATTATCTTTGGTAGATAAATAATTTTCTACAATATGTGAGCAACAGAACGTTTACACGCAACTACTCATGTTGTAGTGTTATTTTGGCCATAAATGTAAGTGATGTGTTATTTTGTCCAGGGGTTTATATATAATATATATATATTATATATATATATATATATATAATATATAATATATAGTAATATACTATATATATATATATTATATATATATTAACTATATAGATATATATAAATAGATATATAATTAAAAAGGAGGTAATGTGTAGAGTGAGAAGTTGAAGAATGGTAAATCTGCAGGGATAGATGAATCACTGGTGTGAAATGATCAAGAACGGAGGCCTGATGTGATTGAGTGAATTTGGAGTTGTGGTAACAAAGCGTTTATGAATGGTATAGTGCGAACGGTTGGAGGAGAGCAGTAATAAGTACCCTTATACAAGGGTAAGGGGGATAAGGGTACCTGTAGGAATTATAGGGAATTAGTTTATTGAGTGTTGCAGGGAAGATATATGCCGGTATTTTGAAAGAGTACGTCAAGTGACTGAGGGACTGGTTGGTGAAATGGAAAGGATAGATAATAGTCGGTTGGTTTAAGGGGATGTATACGTGGTGGTTGTGCTTGGGAACCAACTGGTTGGGAGACGCGAGAAAAAATGGATGAGTCGGTAGAAGGAAATGTTGAAAGAGAGGAATGTGAGTTTGGCAGAGGATCGAGCAAGAAAGGTGCATAATAGGAGTGAATGGCGGGGTTTTTGGTGAAGGGGGTATGGTTGTGGCCCACCTTGGCCAAGGGATGAAACTCTACATTGAAGAGATACCATAGTGAGGGTCCGTTCGCATTCTGGTGAGCCCTGGGTGGATTTTTCTGACTGCGACAAGTTCTCAACATAAGGTAAAAAGGGGGCGGTAAGGCTGGGCTTTCTTCGACTTGCGTCATATTCTTATACTACTTTTCTGTTTTCACAGTGCATGTGACGCACCTTACCACAGTCCTGGGGGTAATATCCTGTAATATTTAAAATTACAGTTTACGGCATAGTGAATTGCACCAATCTCAATACCCACACATCAAACTATAAACAGCCAACAAATCACAGAACGTCAATTATAACAATACTCAAAAAAAAATCACAACCCTATCTCTCGTGCTTATAACAGAGAATTTTCGTGTCCATCTGAATTCGAACCCACGTCGATTGTAGCTAGAATTTCCAATGCCGATAAACCGAAGCAGGGCTTGCTATCAAGCTAAGATAATCTGCGCACTCTAATACACTTGGTTAGGAAATTAGCATAATAATTCAAATTTGCCCCTGACGCAAGAACTACTGCGAGTAGGTAATCCTCCCCCCCTTTCAGTTAATGGGATAAAGGTCGGTGGCTACATACAATAATATAATAATAATATATATATATATATATATTATATATAATATATAATATTATATATATATATATATTAATATATATATCATATATATATATATATATTATATATTTATATTATATATATATATAATATATATAGTATATATATATATATATACTATATATTATTACTAAAGGCACAACGTCCCAGCTCTTATAGTCAGATCGAATCAGAAGCTCGGAGAGTGGGCTACAAAATTTTGGGGGTGGCCGAAATATTGGGCTGTGTCCATCTAAAACAGGTGATGTGTCGAGGAACTCTTTATACGTGTTGCTGGCTCTTTCTTTTTCAACAGGCTGTTCATAGAGAACTTCAAGGTGCCGGAAAGAGACATAGTAGAATCAGTCTGCCCAAAGGAATAAGTAAGCTTTTTAAATATTTTAGTATTAGTAACATTAATTTTAGAGGGGTCATTTGTAATTAAAAATGGTGTAGATTAATAATTTCATTCAATTTATTTTGATTAAAGATATCGTTTTCTCTTTTGACTATATTTACAAATTTTGAAAATATTTAAATAAGTTCTTTTAAAGAGTACCTTAATGGTTGTACTAATTTTTAACTGTTTGTTAATTACTGTTGGTATATTTTTTCTAGAAATATTTATATCCATTTCTATAAAGTTTTATTTGAACAGTTTGCTTTAAAATCTTTCGATAAACTGCAAACAGTATCTCCATTTTTTTGCTTCCTTTTTTAGACAATCAAGTATTTAATTTTAAATGGGCTGTAATTTTAAAAAAATATTGAAGCTACAACAGTATTAGAAGATTAATAGACCTTTGTTATTAGATGATATTGTGTAAAATTTTGTTCAGTTCCCCAGTTATATCAGTGAACAGTTAAGATATAGTAAAAATCTAAAATGACCTATTATATTAATTTTGTATTTGTTTAGCTTTAGGGTATGATTTAGTGATTGTGGTAATTTCAGTTAAACAAAGATACTATTTATATAATATTATACCATGTTAACTAACGTAGGCTGAATATAAATAGACTGATTTCATTTTCCTTACATACTTAGGGAAATGAGTCGGGAGGGAACAAAATCTTTAAAAATGTTTATCATTTTTTTTCATCTCATCAGTAACTCGTAAGAACACTAGCACGGAACAAATGCTAAAGAAATTTGAATAAAATTGAAACTTTTTTGATCCAATATATCGAGGTGGTAGTATATTGATTGTATACGGATGCCTTTTAGTCTCATCTGCCTCTTCTCTTTTTCTCATTTATACTCAATCTTTACCTCTCTCTTTCGTATATCTCTTGAAATTTGTCACACCCTTCTTTCGATTTTCAAGAAAATTACTACTGTTTTGTATTCCTTATAATAATAGCCATACCATTCTTAGAAGGTTCAATTTATAATCTTGCCTAGTCATGAGAGAATTTTATTATTGTCCTAACAGCTTCAATCTGCTCTTAGACTATTGACGTAACAACTAAAAACTCTTAATTAAATTATAGCTGGCAACCATAATGGGAAGCCATTAAGACCTAATGCATAATTTTAGATACTAATACTTGCTTTAAAAGAAAAAAGGAAATTCGAATATATATATATAATATATATATATATATATATAATTTATAGTTAATATTATAATAATATATTATATATATATATATATTATATATATATATGTAGTATATATTTATATATTATATATATACTATATATATATATATATATTATATATATATATAATATATATATATATATATATATATATATATTATATATATATATATATGAGAAGCGCCTCGTGGCGCAGAAGGCTGAGTCGCCGACTCTATATGAGAGGACCGCTGTTCAAATCCTCAGCGTAGCAGTTGGAGTTTTATCTACCTGGGGCAAGAATTAACTCGACTGCGACATGTTTGGCAGCTGGGTTTGGGATGCCTCCTTAAAGTTCGATTCCCTGTGGTCCCCGTGTTACCCCCTGCATAGGGATAAAGCACTTTAAAAGGTAGTTTATATATATATATATATATATATATATATATATATATATATACTAATATATATATATATTATATATATATATATATATATATATTATATAATATATTATATATAATATAATATATATATATATATATATATAATTTTTTTTTTTTTTTTTTTTTTTTTTTTTTTTTTTTTTTTGTCAGTGTACAGGACCCACCAACGGCTCACAAAGCGGCCACGCTGGGTTGAAAAAAAATCAACACCATGGGCGGTCCTGGAACATACATTTTTCAACGTCAAAAGAAGATATGAATAAAGAAATGATATTCAGTCAATTAAAAATAAACAAAACTAAACAAATGTACATAGCTTGCAATTAATAAGTCCCTAGTATTAACGTAACAAAATCAAATAATTATGAAGAATATTCACTTCTTGTAAAAACAAGAAAATAGAGTTATACTAAGTGGGAAGATTCGGACAAAGACATGGGATAATCTTTTGAAGGTGTTTTAATGGATCGTAAAAGTAGGGAAAATTGACTGCGGTGGGCGGCGAATGGCGTTCCAGCTGGGAACAAATGCATGAAGATATGGCTAAACAGATGCGGGGTATGACTTCCGACAAAATTTGCAAATGGAAAGGGGGGTTACATAACCCATATGTGACTGTGAGTGAATATTAGTGTGGGCCAATACGGGAGACGTGCAAAGTTATCACCTCGTGTAAACGTTTTTGTCGGTGGGAGGAAGACCACTCCCCCGATTGTATCGGCTTATATTTTCAAGTTTCGCTCCTCTCTGATCATTCGTCAGCACTCTAGCCAACAAGATCGAAAACCTTGTCGGAGAGCAGGATAAGAATCGTTGATTGGAGGTAGCCTTGTCGAATGGCATCCGGCGAGGTACTGGAACAGCTCCGAAATGAGGAGGTGGCCATTTTTGCCTCTCTGTCGGCGATTTCATTGCCAGTCACCTACACTGAGAAGGGGTTCGCAACATAAATAATTTGTTTCTTAGCGGGAATGGAGCAGCGAAGAAATTGCTGCGCACAGCAGATACCATTGTGTTTTTTTAGAATAAGTGGTTTTAAGCGCTTGTAGCGCACTAAGCGAATCTGAATAAATGACATAAGATTGATGCTTGGTTAAGGAATTAGAATTCCAGAAAGCGCAAATCATTATAGCCATTGAATTCTGGCTGTGAAAAATTGAAAGCATGAAGGGGGGAGGGGTATGGGAAAGGTTGCGTGCAGGAAAGACAAGGCCTGACGCGCCCACTGTTCCCGTTTTAGAGCCATCCAGTAAATATTGGAGTAAACTCATCATGAACTGTGGAATGAGACAGGAATGATGCCTTTAACAAGGCAGCAGAATGGCTTTGATTTGGAAGAGAGGAGGTCAGAGCCAAGCAATGGTGGGAGCGGGAAATAACCAAGGTGTGAATCCTTCATCGTATGAGAAAGGCAGCACCTTTTGCAAAGGGATGTTAATGAACCGTGTTCACAAATGGCCAGTAATTAGGATTCTGAGGCACCTCGTGCAGAATCAGTGTCAGAGCAGACGGTTTTGGGGTTTGAAAACGAAGATAACTTGTACACATGATGTATTCTCTTCGAAGAGAGAGAGGCATCACATTGGCTTCTCTACTACACAAACACTAGTATACACATGAATACTCTTGTGTTTGGAGAAAGTATTATTTACACACATACCTCTTTCCTCTCAGAAATCAATCACCTTCACTACCATTCTCATTTTCTCCATTCACCCCAAATTTACCTGTTAATACTCCTTTTTTGATCACCTATCCAACCCATTTTAGGTCCACCCAACACATATCCAATCAGCTCCTCTCACCCATCCAAAAATAGCATTCTCCTCACACACCTCAGAGGGACCATATGACACAACCACACATACCTTGTCCTTTTCAAACTTAAATTTAACTTTTAGAATTCTAGTACTCGCGCAAACAAAATGCACCATATCTCTGTGACACATGTCACTCATCAAAATCGCAACTCCTTCTCTCCCCTCTCATTCCTTTCCACTCCAGCACACACACGCCTTTCACACCACACCACTCATCTTCACCGCTTCCTTTCATCTTTGTTTCAGTCACAGGGAGCAAATCAATTTTACCCTTTCTAAATACATCCATCACCTCTCTCCTCTTCATCATTTATTCTTCTGGCATTCCATGTACCCATACAATTCATACATATTCGTCGAAGGATAGAAGGTTGCTTACGGCGATCAAACCTTCTTAGAGGCATGCATTAGATTCCTGCAAGAGATAAGTGGGTAATGGGTGCCAATCGTTAACTCCCTCCCTTTAGTCTCCATTCATATGACATACGCTGTGGGAATTCTTTTTCCCACCATAGGAATATAAGGTTTGTCTGAAAGAAAAAATAGTGAGTATATGAACGCAAAAGAGAGAAGGCGAACCATTGGAGCACTGGAAATGTCATGGGACATACCCTACAAACCAAAAGCCCAATGGGAGATATTTTCCCATCGCTTCAAGTGTCCTGTTCTACCTCATATATATATATAATATATATATATATATATATTACTATATATATATATATATATATATAATAATTATCGAATCGACCGCACAACATCGTTACGATTGTAAAATTTTCTGTCCATATTGAATTCTTGTGGAAAAATATTTTGGACCTTGTTAATTATACTGACACTCTTATTCCGTACACCCCGATCCGTGAGTGGTGGAAAAATAATAAAATAGTTTAAGCCCCCCCCCCAAAAAAAAGGCAACTTGTAGCAAGATTTTTGTACTGAAATCGGCAAGTGTCGGCATTATTAAGGCGTTTTTGATTTGGCAGAATTCTTTTAAACGGAAGAAGTTCTTCACTTTCTCATTTGATTTGTCAATATTCTTTCAAACGGAAGTAAATTTCCTAGCGAAATCAGGAATTTTTCTTCCATCCACAAGGTTGCTAATTTTCAGTCTTTACGTTCTTTACTTTTCTTGACTTGAGTTTGTGACGTCACATGAAATCGTAAAAAAATGTTTTTTTTAATGTTTTCAAGTTTTCGAACGACTATTTTATCTTCAAAATATATTAATTATGTTATTTTCCAAAGAACTGGTGAAATATAATTATAAAAACTACAAACTTGAGAAATTTTATTTCTCTGTTATAATTATCATTGTTGTGACGTCACTCGAAGTGAGAATGTTTCAAACATATGTTTTTTTAGATACCTTAAATATATATATATATATATATATATATATATATATATATATATATATATATATATATATATATATATATATATATATATATATATATATATACTTTACTGCTGCTATATATTTATGTTTATATATATATATATATATATATATATATAAGTAAACAAAACACTAAAAAATCCTAATTAATAGCCTTTATAGGCTTAGGTCTGTGCTGTAAAATGTAAACAATCTCAAAACTGAAGAATGTTCATTTGATTTTTCATCGAAAATGAACTCAAGAACGTCCTTCGATTTGGAAGAAAAACTTGCCAAATCTAAAACGCCTTTAATAAGGCTCAAAAATTTTTAAATATTTAGCTTTGTTGACTAAATAATGGTAACTTTGATGGTAAATTTAAGCCTGAAAGTGGCAAGGGGAGGGTGATTAACCCAATAAAATCATGAAAGCAATATACTGTAATAGTAATTATAAAATGTGTTTAAAATTTTTTGAAAATAAAGGGGCATAGCCCTTTTCCAACATTTTAACTCTCCCTACCCCTATGAATTAAGGAGTATCTACAGGATTCAGGGAAAAAAATCACATGTTTTGTGTAGAAAGAGTAAATGTTAATTTAATGTGTTTATCTATTACAACTATGTTGCTACACTGTTTAAATTTTTAGTCTGTTGTAGTGATATATATATATATATATATATATATATATATATATATATATATATATATATATATATATATATATATATATATATATTTTTATTTTTTTATATTTTTTGGGCTCACTAAGGCAAGTAGGCGTTGCCTATTTTGCTATTAATTATATTACATTGAACAAAAGGGTTTTTAAAATGTTTACAAAAATTTATGAATATTTCTTGTCCCTCTATTTGCACTATGGTTTAGAGACTTTCTTGGCTGTGAAAATATATTTTGTTTGGCAACAGCGAAAGTTTGTTTTGAAACTTTAAAACGAGGCACTTGAAAAATAAGAGTCAATTGAGTAAATCGTGAGATGATATAGCTCCGATCTTTTTTGTAGCATTATGCTATATTAAACTAAGTATTAAACTTGTTGTAAAGTATTTCTTTTATATTATTAAACATTAGTTCTAGTTAGGCCAAAGTAGTTATTGCCATATTAAAGATAGAGGAATTGTTCTAAGAAAGCTTAACTTAAGGTCTCTTTTTCCAAGCTGGTCCTAACACCCTTTATATTCTGATTTAGCAGGACTAGTCGTTAGGTATATTCTATCTTTTCTGTTTTATTCTAACACATTTCTAGCCTTCAAATCCTTATACCTTACTTTAAGTTTTGAACAGAGTACTCAGGACGGCATTCTATATGTAGGCCAAAACTAGTAACTAGCAACTACTTTTATTTTGATTAATTTAAGCCTTCCAAAAAAAAGGCAACAAACCAAGTTAAAATTCTTGGAAACCAAGAATTTTAACTGGTTTATTACTGCTGAAGGCTAAATTATCAAATAAAGTATTGCTGAATTACTAGTTTGGCCTGGGATCTTCGTCCCACAATGCTCTGTTCAAGCTAAAAATAGATATGGGTGAAGGCAAAAACTGTTGAAATAAAACAGAGAAAGATAAATACTAACTTTGGTCCTGCTAAATCAGATATAAAGGGTTAAGGACCAGCTTTAAAGGACAGCAACATAAGCTTGCTTAAATTAATTCATATGCTGTATGGCAATAACAATTTATTTAACTTTAGAACTGGCTGTTTAATATTATAGAAATACTTTCACTGGACTAACAAAAATTCCAATAACATGTGCTTTATAAAAGATCGAATATCATCTCACGTTTGATAATTGACTCTTATTTCAGAATTACCCTCGTTTGAGTTTCATAACAAACTTTCGCTGTTGCTAATCTGCTATTTTCAGAGCGAAAAGAGAGTCTCACAGGCACCATGGTGCAAATGAAGGGACAAGAAAATATTCATGAAATTTTTATGAAGCAGCAAAGATATTGGGTTTATTGCAGAGGATAGATATATATATATATATATATATATGTATATATATAACTGCTATATATAATAGCATAATATATATAATAATATATATATATTATAATATATATATATATATATATATATATATATATATATAATAATAATAATATATATATATATATATATATATATAATAATAACTAATAATAATAATAATAATAGCATAATAATAACAACATATATATATATATATATATATATAATATAATATATATATATATCTGATATATATATATATATATATATATATATATTTGTTGACTTAAGTTGAAGTAACAAAATAATTTTTTTTTTTTTTGTTTCGCTTTAGTTCACGGGTTTTCGAATTGCAAACTTTATTGGTTTAAAAAACTCTTTTCTTTCATTGTTTTGTAAATTGAAAAAAGAAATTGTCAAAAAGTATAATTCTTATTGCAAAATTTAATGTTGCCAATGTAAATCAAATTCTAACTTTTTTAACCTATAGTTCTCATTTAAAGTTTTTGCCATTTAGTGCTATCCATATAAAATCAGTACTTAAATTGATAAAATTTAATGTAATATGTTTTAGCATTAAATATGGGACTTATTAATCAGTAATACTCTGGTAATACTCAATTGTTTAGGTGTATTTAACAATCAGTAGTTTATAATTATTATTATCGATTAACGCTACTGCGGATACTACAATCAATGTTAACTATTTTCTATCTCTGCAATTACAATTCTAGTCATCAACCACGTGATATTTCTCATTTCTTACCTTCATAGTAGCTTAATATTATTATCTATTAAAGCTACACAGATAAATACAATCATTGTTAACTATTTCCTATCTGCGAGATTACAATTCTAGTCATCAAACTGTGATGTACTCATTTCTTGCCTTCATAATTATATCTAGTGCAAACATGTCCAACCCTTAGATGATGACAGGGGCTGCATTAGGAGTTTAAACACTGTCTCGTCTTACAATTCATATCCCTTCATCCTTAAGACCACAATTAATTTTGCCAAATTTTTCCTTGGTTTTTAAATTCAACATTTTCAGAGTGATTTTCAGCCCATATTCTTAAAACTTCCTCCAATCCCACCTCTAGATACTATTATTATTATTTACAATCTCTAGAGTAATGTTTCTCAAACTGGCGGTTCGCGAAATAAAAAGTGTCCAAGAGGAATAAAACACATTTCTTGAGAAAAACTAACTCGTGTAATAAAACACATTAGACAGGCAATTGTTAAAACACATTAGACAGGCAATTGTTAAAACACATTAGACAGGCAATTGTTAAAACACATTAAAAACTACGGTCCAAAGTTCAATTGTTAATGTGATAATGTGTTCGTTTTCATTTAAAAGTTTGTAGGTACGTGATTCAACATTGGGGGAAAAAAACATTGTTTTAAAGCTATGAGATTATTCGTTACCTAAACATTACGGTAACAAAACTGTTTTAAGCCAGTCTCATGTAAGTTTTTATTATTATTATTATTACAAAGTTTTTGCTCTGTGATAGATCGAGATATTTTTTTTTCACGTTTTTGGCGTTGCGCAGCTATAGAAAGTTTGAGAAACTCTGCTCCTAGGTTTTCTTTTTGAGACGAGACAGAGACAGAGTTACTCTAGCAGTTGGCTGGGTGGGCACTTATGATTCTAGTGATTAAAATTTATATTTTTTGTTGTAGCTGTTGGTTTGGCACTTAGAATTGTAGTCATTAAATATATATTTTTTTGTATCAATATTTTAAATAAAATTTTATCATGAGGTCTTCCAGTTTAACAAGTTTATGTTTATATATATATATATATATATATATATATATATATATATATATATATATATATATATATATATATATATATATATATAAGGGAGGGTGTATATATATATATACATATATAACAAATATATATATGTATATTATATCTTTATAAAAATGTTTATTCATCTTTACTATATATATATATATATATATATATATATATATATATATATATATATATATATATCAGGGCTGCGGAGTCGTAAAATAAATTTTTCGACTCCGACTCCGACTCCTTAAATTCAAATTTGGATTTTCGACTCCGACTCCGACTCCGACTCCACTTAGACAAAAATTTTCGACTCCGACTCCGACTCCGACTCCGACTCCGACTCCGACTCCGACTCCGACTCCGACTCCAGCAGTCAAATTCAAAATTTACTCTGACTCAGATTAGTGCTTACAGAGTTACAGTAAAACATTTTTTTTTTCGCTTGCTTTTGAGAATAAAAAAATATACCATTTTTCAATGAATCTAATCTCCAAATGCTATACGGTAAAGTACCGTAAAGACATAAAGATGCAGGCGAAACACATGACAAACAAATATATTTCAGCTTCGGAAACAAATGTATAACGTAATTATAATGCAAATTATTTTTATTTTTATTATAAAACAGCCATTATAAAATTAACAGTTTAATACATTCAGTTTCAATAATAATAATAATAATAATAATAATAATAATAATAATAATAATAATAATAATAATAATAATAATAATAATAATAATAATAATAATAATAATAATAATAATAATAATAATAATAATAATAATAATAATAATAATAATAATAATAGCATTAACAGAATCGCTTATGAAATAAAAAACAAAAGAATTTCTGACAAAATTAAAAGAACTGGATCTTATAATTTAGGATATATATATATATATATATATATATATATATATATATATATATATATATATATATATATATATATATATATATATATATATATATATATATATATATATATATATATGCTATATATATATATATATATATATATATATATATATATATATATATATATATGGATTGCCTAAAATACACAAAAACTCAGAAAATTCACCTTTGAGACCTGTAATATCTAAGTGCGGAACGGTTACACACGAAATTGCCCAATATCTGAACAGCATTATCCGACCATATCTTAATAACTCTTTCATAGTTAAATCAAATAATGAAACATTATGTAAATTATCAAACTTAAAAGTTGAAGCCACTAATATATTCGCCTCACTTGATGTAGAATCTTTGTTCATAAATGTACCGGTTCTTGATACGATTGACATAATAATTAACAAAGTGTATCACTCAAATAACCTACCCCCACCAGATATATCAGAACAACATATGAGGAACCTTTTATTAATTTGTTGTACTCAAACACCGTTTGAGTACAACAATAATGCTATCTGTTTTTTAGACATCAAAATCAATGTTAATTCTGACGGCTCATTATCTACAGACATACATGTCAAACCCACTGATAATGGTCTGTATATGAACTATGGATCCTATTCACCGACTATTTACAAAGAATCTATCGTAAAAATTTTAGTTTACAGAGCATACAACCAAAATTTACCTTATAATTTTGATACAACCTATATTCAACTTGGAAAACTTTTGATGAAGAAATTTGCCGCATTAAGTAAAATTTAATTAACTGTGATCATCCACAATATTCAGTTGAAAATTTAATTAATAAAACCCTTACAAAATTATATAATAAAGAAAGTAAAAATATATAATCAGAAAAATTCGATAAATTTCTTCTTCAAAACTTCCAATGCTATTTGTCAATAAGGAAGAGAAGTGCCTTCGTAATATTTTGAATTCTCACCTCAAAACTAAAGACACCTCAAAAATTAAAGTCAGACTATACCATAAGTCCAAACAACTGTCATCTTCCTTTAGCAAAAGAGATTCTTTGCTCGACAACCATCACGTTGTGTACCAATTTAACTGCCCTGAGTTAGACTGTACGTCGACATATATTGGTTACACGAAGAATAGATTATCGGACAGGGCATATCAACATCTCTACAGTCCCAGCAAAATCTTTGAACATTTCAATACGGCACATGGTCAATCAACTGTTAGTAATATTTCTAAACACTTCACAATATTATACTGATCGTGTGAAGTCCAGAAACTTAAAATTGCGGAGGCCTTCTACATCAAAACACGCAACCAGACATTAACATAAAATTTTATGTATTTATCAGTCAGACTCAATATCATTTGATTTACTTATTATATATCAATTTAAAGACTCATTCGCTTACAAGAAATAATCCTCTGAAGATGTCTCAAGTATAGAGACGAAACGCGTCGAGAAATCTATGTAAATATATCTTCTTCTTCTCCTGTATATTATTTTCAAAGATTATTTTAAGGAAATTAAATTATGTACAAAAATAAATATTTAGAACGTTGGAAATAAAATCAAAAACTTTTATAATAATAATAATAATAATAATAATAATAATAATAATAATAATAATAATAATAATAATAATAATAATAATAATAATAATTCTCTAAATTTTCGACTCCGACTCCGACTCCGACTCCACTTACACAGGAATCTTCGACTCCGACTCCGACTCCGACTCCACTTGCACAGAGTTTTCGACTCCGACTCCGACTCCGACTCCGGGAAAATTGCACGACTTCACGACTCCGACTCCACGACTCCGACTCCGACTCCGCAGCCCTGATATATATATATATATATATATATATATATATATATATATATACATGGTTACACATATATATAACATATATAAGTAATTGGATATAAAAAAAAAGATATAAATATATATACATTATATTTTATATATATTATATATAGATTTTTATTTTTCTTTTTTATTATAACGAGGATCTCGTTGTCAGTAA
>JABUQX010131973.1:0-12927 GCA_015478945.1 Trachelipus rathkii
TATTAGAAATATTATACTCACTATATTCTACATTTATTAATATTACTTATATCATATTCAAATATAATTATAATTATATATAACTACTATATACTATTTTATAGTTATATATTAACTTAATATAAGTTATTCCATATATATATATAATAATTGGTTTTACTACGTATATATATATATATATATAAGAATATAAATATCATTAATAACAAATCGTAATATTTATTAATACTATTATATATAATAACTATATATATACTACCCTACCTTCAGTAGTAATTCATACTATATACCTATATAATAAGTTTTACACTGGTTTTTAGAATGATAAAAGTTTGCCACGCTTCTAAGTTATAACTTTAATTTTTCTAAAGCTTTCTAAACTTTTAAGGGTAAAAACTAATGCTATGTTCCTGTTCATAGGTGACAGACTATATGGCCGTCAAGAGAATTTGAGTCTTGATGAGCCGACCTATATTTTCGCTTAGTCTCCAGCTCTTTTAAATATTACTTTGTTGCGTACCCTTATATACATTTATTAATTGCTCTTTTGTTACTTGACATCTATATCATAATATTGTATTTAGTAGCGCCATATAATAAGAGAGGCACTAACATATTTTAATAGAAGCGTTATATCAATCTTTACCGAGTGGCGTCTGAACACATACTAGCTTTTATATTAATTCTTCTTGTGTCCAATCATAATAAAAATTGAATATTTAGTAAAGTTTATTATTTTATTTATATATTTTTATTATTTGATATAAATTTATGGCCAATCATAAAGGTTACCATAATTGAGTCGATTATTATAATATCTTATATCTCTCAATTTGAACTTTCTCAATTATTATATAATATACTATAACTCTTTGTACGATTTTTAGATCTATCGTGAACTACCTCGAGATAGCGTTCTGCTGCGTACTGCGCTCACCTCAATATAGAGTGATACTCGCATTAATGTGACTCAGTCGGTAGCAGCTGGATATATATATATTATATATAATTTATTTACTTTGTAATCCAGTATATGTTATTCTTAAAATACCAAAATAAAAATTTGGTCAAATCTAGTGGCTCTGCATGAAAATTTTCAATCTCTTCCAGACGCTACGTGCTTGAACCTCTCTGGGGGTAAACTGAGACCTACAAATGAGAACATGGAGTGGAGGAAAGGGATGTTGTAGTATATTAGTATTATCGATCATGATTATTTAAATATTACAAATAAATAATATAAATTTGTTTTTGAATAAATAAAAAATAATTTTTTATTATCGCACTAAAGTTTCCTTTGCAAATAAATTTAGCAACAGCGCACCCGGCGGCGAAAAGTCGCAATGCGGCATAGGCGCACAAACGGCGAAAAAGGCCGCTGATGTGACAACACATATATGATGCGCATAGGCCCCGCTAGGCGCATATGCTCGACACTCATAAAATAATTTATATTAGGCGCGCTCCCAGCTCTGATGATTTTGACAATATTATCTCATAGAAGATATAGGAAATGTTCAATGATGTTTCTGAATTTCACAATAATTCTACAATGATTCTTGTCTGACTTTTACAGATTGCTTTAGATTTGAAAAAATTTGTTAATTAATATTTATCTCTATTTCCTTAAATAGTTTATATATTATTATTATCTATTATTATTATTATTATTATTAATATTATTATTATTTTATTATTATTAATTATTATTAAAATATTCTATTAAATTCCGTTCCTTCTCGACTCGCGTTCCAATGTTCAACCCTTTTGTTACATTATTTAAATGTCCCATCTTGCTGGACCCTTCCCCCGATCGTAAGTCGGTTTCCATAGCGATCTGATCTGTTGGAGAGAGTACCGTCCACTCTCCGTTTTCTATGAAGGCTAATTTTAAGTCTAATTTCTTAATTTCTACATGTTCGTTTTCTCCATTTAACTCGTTCAAGTGAATAGTCAATTTATTTTTGGCTTTAGATACTAATTTAAACTCGATGTCAAAGCTTGCTATTGAATCCCATAACCTTATTTCTCGGGCATTATGCATCTTATCTGTACTTTTCTTTTTATAGTTCATGATAATGCCATTATTGCATGTGCAAATTGCAACCTTGCGATTCGCTATCAAATAAGCATACTTTTGCAAGCTATTATTGATACACATTAATTCCTTCGTGATTTGCGGGTATCATAGGGCCGCCTTTCTGTCTCCGCTCAGGCACCTGTCCGCTAGATAGTCAAGGCACAGTATTTTAGTTGATCCTCGTATTCGACTATTAAGTCGCGTCTCGCATCCATTGCAAGCAGTCTACTCACGTTTCCGGTGTACAGTTGCAACTCCGTCTTCCATCACATCAGGAAAGATATAGGTAGCCCTTTACATTGCCGGGCAGCAAATAGCGTTTGCTTTTCTTTAAAAAAGCCCGGTTCGAGGCAGTTTAGCGGTTCCAGGACTATTTTCTTTGGTCGATAGAAGCAAGGGTTTCATTCTTTAACATCATTTGTAATGGTTGCCAATACACACCGGGAAGCGTCTGCTATAGAATTCGGCAAGAAGTTGTACAGCCAGAACGCTCTAAGTTGCCTAATTGTTGAAAAGCTTGGCAACCTCATCTATTGCCTCTTATCTCTCCTGACTTAGGGCAGAACTCCTTTCGCTAATATTGAAACCCAAGAACTCTAATTCCTTTACCGCCAATAAGCACTTTTTGGGGTTAAGACAGATTTTCATGTATTTTAACCTTTTGAAAACTTCTTCTAAAGTCGCAATATGTTCTTCTATAGTTAAGCTCAAGATAAGTATATCATCTAAGTACACGAAGACGCTCTTTAAATCACCAAACAATATTGACATGAGTCTCTGCCAGGCGCTAGATGAGCACTTGTGACCCTGAATTAGATAGTTGAAGCTATAGTTCCCGAAGGGGCACGTACTGGTAAAGTACTTTTGAGTTTCTTCCGTGACAGGAATGTTGTAATAGGCCTGGCGGAGGTCTAGCTTTGTCAACAATTTGCAATGTTGCAATTGGAAAATTATATCTTTAATTTTAGGCAGCGTAAAATTATCTGAGACCGATCTCTGGTTGAGCAGTCTCAAATCTACCACCAGTCTTACTCTCCCATCCGATTTTGGTAGGAACGACACTGGAAACTGCCAGTTGCTCCTCGAGCGAGCGTTTTATAACTCCCGACTCCAGCAACTTATTGATTTCTCCCTTCGCTCTCTCATATAAATGCGGTGCAATGCTTCTGCTTTTCAATTGTATGGGCTCTCCGCTAACCTCAACATGGTACGGGTAATTGTCCGCCAACTTGCATAGAATTTCTCTCTTTAAAGGGTTATGCTCATCCCCCCTCCCCCTTTTTCAATAGTATTACTACAACCGATTCCATTCCCTTTATTTTTGTAGGTTGCGCAGATGAAGCGCCACCTGGCTAGCTGTTCATTTTTCAAGTTTAAATTGGGCTCCTCGTAAGGGTTTAAAAATATTTCCTTATATTCCTTAATTAAGTTATTAATCATTTCATTCTCACAAAGAGGAACGTCCAAAGAAACAGAAGACAGAGGTAAAACAGAATTTTGTATGTCCGAAGAGATGTCAAAAGCTTTATTGTCAATTGAGATGCAGCGATTAGTTTCAGGGTCGAGTAGGTAGTGATATTTAAAGTCGATAATAAAGCCATATTTTTTTTAAGAAGGGCATGCCGAGGACGTTAAAGTTAATGTCTGCCGTGAAAGCGTAAATGTCATAAGAGTTTCCCCAACCCAATGTCGACCTTAATTAATTTTTTACTATAAACGTTTATAAATTCTCCATTCGCTGCCTTGACATTGCCAATAGTGGCACCTTCCTTATCTATTGCGGAAGCTCTGGTAAGGTCAAGACAGCTTCACGAATCTAGTAGGTAAGACTCGTTACTAGTTTTATCTAAAACATAATACAATTTATTTGCGCCCGTCGCCCCCGCCTGAGCGGCAGTTTCTTTCGAGTTGCCAGACGCTTCTATATTCATATTGTCGTACAAATTACATGCAATGTTACTTAATTCTAATGACCCCTGATCCCCTTCAATAGGAAGAGAAAATTCCCTCTCTTTAAAATCAACACAATTTACCCTTAAAAAATGAGTTTCTCCCTGACCCCTTAAATTAACAATTTGGTCATCATTACTATTTTCTCCTGCATGCGTAGGATTACAATTCAGTTTTAAATGGGAACTGACCTCTGCCGCCTCCTCAGTCACATTATTGTGAGAGTGAGTTGGCCTAAGCGACTCACTGCCAGGCGTAGTTCCTGCCTCCAGAGTCACAGCATAATCAGTCGCCATATCTCTGGATTCACCTTCAAAATTTCTATCATTGCTATAATCATTGCCAGCATTATTATTTCTATTCCACCTATAATTATTATTATAATTAGTATTATAATTATAAAAATTGTCATACTCATAATTATTATTATAATTAAAATTTTTACTATATTCATAATTGTTTATTTATAATTAAGGATTATTTACTAATTTTATCAAAATCATAATTAAAATTTTCTGTTACATGGGCACAATTATTGTTATAATTATTGTCCCTATCATAATTGTAATTACCATTATAATTATTATAAATGTATTTATTATAATTAAGCACACTATCTATTATTCATAATTACTGATACAATTGAAGTTTCTCTCCAAGAATCTTTACGCTAGCCGCTAATTATTACAAAGGACATTTGTGCATTGAAATCTTTATTTTTAAATACCTTACTACCCTGCATGGGTATCCTTTCTCGGCCTATAGGATGATACATTGGCCGACTTAAGCGTTTCCCTGCTGGGAAGACTCAGGAGTCGCTCTCTGCGCAGTTGGAGTTTGGGGACTTTGGGCGATTAGTTGATACATTGCACAGTACCGACCCTCGCATTTGAAAGCACGGTGAAGAAATTTTTTGTGAAAGAAGCATAAACCCTCCGTGCTCGCTTCTATCGCGATGTTGCCAAATCTCGAGTGGTTGGAGCCCTTCCTCCTTGATTTTTGATCAGCGTTCGCTGCGAGTTTGATCAACTTTCGCTGCGGTAGGGTTTTTGGAAGTTTGGCATAGCGTTTTCATCAGGTCTGTGATGCTTCTAATGAGAGCGAGCATCTCTTGGGTGCTCTTATCTTGTGCGGCTATGAGGCGGACGATCTGGCTCTCGTGAGTGGAAGATTCTTCGGGTTCAGATTGAGATGAATCGTCTCCTTCCCCTATTCTCTCGTTTAAGAGAATTTCTTCAGAGAGAGGTTGATTGGACTTTAAGATTTGGGATCGAGTTATAATAGTCATGTTTGTTCCTTTGTTTCAAATAATGGGTGATTTCCTTTTAGAATTGGGCAATTTTTAATGTTATATTTTTTTTATATATATATAGCGGCTTTATCGTCTTTCACGCTATACTTTTTTGGGAAATTTGAATTGTGTTCTCTTTTTCACTCTCACTTTGAGATGGCACTTTTTCACTTCACTGTTTGATTCACTAGTTTTTTAACTATTTTATTATTAGCTTTCACTTTTTGTATTTTACTGATCAGAAGGGTTGTTTATTCGAGTCACAGTGGTGGTCACCAAATCTTGTACTAAACTTAACTAGTTAGGTACAGAGGGTATAAAAAAGATTGTCACTTTATATGTTTATTTCTTAGAATTAATTTCTTAAAATTTCACAGTCAATAATAATGATTATTAATAAGTTATTAATGCTTCACCTCGATTAAATATTCAATATAAAAATTAGTCATTCAAATAAAAGAACATTTGTTTATAATGATAACCAGGCTTTGTAATGCCAAAACTCTTACAAATTGTTTCTCCTCGTATTGTGAAATTCTAAGCTTCTATTTAGTTTAAAGTTAATTAATTTAATATTTCACAAAATAATAATTGCTCAGATGATTAACAGTTTAGATGAGATTATTCATTAAAATAAATGAGGAATATTTCTACATTTCTGGTGCTGGGTCTTTAATATCGAGATGCTCTCACAGTCGTTATCTTTTAACAAGGGATCGTAATTAATAATATATTCTTACATTTAATAACAAAGTGCACGAAAATATAATATAGTCCATCACTCTATAATCTCTGAGCAATCGACTTTTAAGATGCAGACGCATCTAAATACACCTCTTTCGTTCGTTCGGCGAGAGCAGACTGCTCTCAAAACTCGAAAGTTTAAATAAGACCAGATGTTAGATATTCTCATATTACAACCTTACAACCTTCGTTGAGTTCCTGAGCGCACAGGAATTCCTTTGAGATAGGCGTTCATATGGGGGGGGATCCTCGATTCTTACAATGGTGATCCCAGAGTGAGAATCGCTTGAAAGAATCATGCGATTCCCCCCTTTGCCCTTCAATCGCAGTGACACAGGAAATAACAAAATATATAAAAAATAATTTTTTTTTGAGTAATTAACAATACCTTATAACCAATCGTAATTCCTTAATCTCTACAATTACAATACTCGCATTTTCATAACACCCATTATACAATATTATACCACCTTCAATTTATTCAATTAACCCTTCAACCATAATTCCGATAGCCAGGAAATTGTAAACACTAGTTCATAATAGCAAAAAGTAAAAAAATCTTTTTTTTTTTTTTTTTAATAAACTTTGTCAATGTAGTCAGTTAGTTGAGGAAAAAAGGATTTTTTTTTGACAGGAATGAATATCATAACATTCTCTCCCACACCAATTACTTACATAGGAAGATGGTTACTACTACTACTACTACTACTACTACTACTACTACTACTACTACTACTACTACTACTACTACTACTACTAGTACTACTATTAAGGAAACCCACTCACGCGTCCACTAGCAAGAAGAAAGCATTATAAACAAAAAAAATTTGTTACTCGATTCTACCCTTCTCCTTGTTACCATTGTCCTCGCTATTTATACTATGATAAACCCTTATATTTCTTAAATTCTCTACAGCTTCTTTCCCATTTTTTGATATATACACATTGTTTTTAGTTATTCGTAAAACCCTATATGGACCAGAATACCTTTCTTCTAATTTACCCACATTATACTGTTGATTCCTAACTAGTACAAATTTAGCCTTATTGAGATCTTTTGGAACAAATATATGCTTATTTCTGTATACAACTTGAGGTGCCAAAGGCCTTCGCATTAAAGCCACTAATTTCTTCAGGTAGGCACTCTGACTGACCGCGGCATTGAGCGGTTCCTTTTGCAAGAGACCACTTGCGACGGATAAATTCTGGCCGAACATCAAAATGCTGGGCGTTATTCCCTCTTCGTTCATAGGACTGATCCTTAAACAATATAGTGCAAATGGAAGGATCTCAGGCCACTCTAAGCCCTCGCCTTTACTATCGTTTACCATGCATCTTAGGGTTATTATTAAGGCCTGGTTCAATTTTTCACAAATTCCGTTACTATTTGGGGCACTTGGTGCCGTAACAATATTATCAATACTGAGCAGGTTGCAAACATCGCAGAACAATTTGGCAGTGAATTGAGTTCCGCGATCCGATACAAGTCTTTTTATAACCCCGCAGAATGGAAATACTTCGCTTATCAAAACATGCAGAACGGAATCTACAGTAGCCTGTTTCAAGGGATAAGCGAATGGATATTTGCTGAACCTATCGATGAACACCAACAGATAATTGTACCCCTTACTCATCAATGGCAATTTTTTTAAATCAGAATTCCCCATGAAGTGTGTCAAACTTCCCGAAAACCTCCTTGTACGCTCCCCCATTCGGGGGAAATCCTCCTAGTATTCTTGTTTTTCTGGCAAATATTGCAACTTTTAATGTAATTTTTCACTCGGCTATGCATGAACTTGAATACGAAATCTGCTCTCAAAACGGTCAATGTTCTTTTAACTCCCAGGTGGTTCGTATTATGTATTCTTGCTATCACATCGTCTACCAAATTTTCTGGAATTATTATTCTTGCGACTCCACCTGTCGAAATGTCAACTGCCAAAGATAACTCTTTACCCTCGCAAATGAAATCCTTATAAATAGCTTTCAATCCAGAAGGCTCTCCCCCTTTCATTAAAGCTTTGATGTACAGATCGGTCTCCTGCTCGACTGCTATGTCCTGGAAATCAATATCCTCCTTGAACCTATCCATTATCTCATTCAATCCCTTTTTAGTATAAGTTATAAGGTTTACGAAGAAATCATCAAAATCGTTATTATTGAACCCTCATCGTATCCCGCGTCGCGATTTCGCGTGAGAGAGAATCCATTATTACTACTAGATCATTATTATTATTAATAATTATAATATTATTACCTATCATTATTATTATTATTTTATTAATTATTATTATTATTATTATTATTATTATTATTATTATTATTATTATTATTATCATTATCATTATCATTATCATTATTATTATTATTATTATTATTATTATTATTTATTATTGATTATTCATTATTATTATTTATTATTATTATTATTATTATTATTATTATTATTATTATTATTATCACCATTATTACCATTATTACCCTTTTTATTATTATTATTATTATTATTATTATTATTATTATTATTAAGTTATTATTTTATTTTATTATTATTATTATTATTGATTATTATTATTTATATTAATTATTATTATTAATTATTATTATTAAATCTATTATTAAATATTCTCTAATTAAATTCCGTTTCCTTCTCGACTCGCGTTTCCAAATGGTCAACCCTTTTGTTACATTATTTAAATGTCCCATCTTACTAGACCCTTTCCCCGATCGTAAGTCGGTTTCCATAGCGATCTGATCTGTTGGAGAGAGTACCGTCCACTCTCCGTTTTCTATGAAGGCTAATTTTAAGTCTAATTTCTTAATTTCTACATGTTCGTTTTCTCCATTTAACTCGTTCAAGTGAATAGTTAATTTATTTTTGGCTTTAGATACTAATTTAAACTCGATGTCAAAGCTTGCTATCGAATCCCATAACCTTATTTCTCGGGCATCATGCATCTTATCTGTACTTTTCTTTTTATAGTTCATGATAATGCCATTATTGCATGTGCAAATTGCAACCTTGCGATTCGCTATCAAATAAGCATACTTTTGCAAGCTATTATTGATACACATTAATTCCTTCGTGATTTGCGGGTATCCCATTTCTGCCTCGCTCAGCACCGCGCTATACAAGGCAAAGATTTTAGTTGGATCCTCGTTTCCCATTAAGGCGCTCGCCATTGCAACATCACTCACTTTCGTGTACAGTTGCAACTCCGTTTCCTCACCAGGAAACGATAATAAGGTAGCCTTTATCATTGCTGCCTTTGCTTCTTTAAAAGCCCGTTCGGCATTTAGGTTCCAGACTATTTTCTTGGTCGAAGCAGGTTTCTTCTTTAACATATTAGTCAATGGTTGCAATAACCGGGAAGCGTCTGCTATATTGATTCGGCAGAAGTTGTACAGGCCAAGAAACGCTCTAAGTTGCCTAATGTTGACAGGCCTTGCAACCTTCACTATTGCCTCTATCTTCTCCTGACTAGGCAGAACTCCCTTCTCGCTAATATTGAAACCCAAGAACTCTAATTCCTTTACCGCCAATAAGCACTTTTTGGGGTTAAGACAGATTTTCATGTATTTTAACCTTTTGAAAACTTCTTCTAAAGTCGCAATATGTTCTTCTATAGTTAAGCTCAAGATAAGTATATCATCTAAGTACACGAAGACGCTCTTTAAATCACCAAACAATATTGACATGAGTCTCTGCCAGGCGCTAGATGAGCACTTGTGACCCTGAATTAGATAGTTGAAGCTATAGTTCCCGAAGGGGCACGTAATGGTAAAGTACTTTTGAGTTTCTTCCGTGACAGGAATGTTGTAATAGGCCTGGCGGAGGTCTAGCTTTGTCAACAATTTGCAATGTTGCAATTGGAAAATTATATCTTTAATTTTAGGCAGCGTAAAATTATCTGAGACCGATCTCTGGTTGAGCAGTCTCAAATCTACCACCAGTCTTACTCTCCCATCCGATTTTGGTAGGAACGACACTGGAAACAAACTGCCAGTTGCTCCTCGAGCGTTTTATAACTCCCGATTCCAGCAACTTATTGATTTCTCCCTTCGCTCTCTCATATAAGTGTGGTGCAATGCTTCTGCTTTTCAATTGTATGGGCTCTCCGCTAACCTCAACATGGTACGGGTAATTGTCCGCCAACTTGCATAGAATTTCTCTCTTTAAAGGGTTATGCTCATCCCCCTCCCCCCTTTTTCAATAGTATTACTACAACCGATTCCATTCCCTTCATTCTTGTAGGTTGCGCAGATGAAGCGCCACCTGGCCAGCTGTTCATTTTTCAAGTTTAAATTGGGCTCCTCGTAAGGGTTTAAAAATATTTCCTTATATTCCTTAATTAAGTTATTAATCATTTCATTCTCACAAAGAGGAACGTCCAAAGAAACAGAAGACAGAGGTAAAACAGAATTTTGTAGGTCCGAAGAGATGTCAAAAGCTTTATTGTCAATTGAGATGCAGCGATTAGTTTCAGGGTCGAGTAGGTAGTGATATTTAAAGTCGATAATAAAGCCATATTTTTTTAAGAAGGGCATGCCGAGGACGTTAAAGTTAATGTCTGCCGTGAAAGCGTAAATGTCATAGAGTTTCCCCAACCCAATGTCGACCTTAATTAATTTTTTACTATAAATGTTTATAAATTCTCCATTCGCTGCCTTGACATTGCCAATAGTGGCACCTTCCTTATCTATTGCGGAAGCTCTGGTAAGGTCAAGGCAGCTTCCCGAATCTAGTAGGTAAGACTCGTTACTAGTTTTATCTAAAACATAATACAATTTATTTGCGCCCGTCGCCCCCGCCTGAGCGGCAGTTTCTTTCGAGTTGCCAGACGCTTCTATATTCATATTGTCGTACAAATTACATGCAATGTTACTTAATTCTAATGACCCCTGATCCCCTTCAATAGGAAGAGAAAATTCCCTCTCTTTAAAATCAACACAATTTACCCTTAAAAAATGAGTTTCTCCCTGACCCCTTAAATTAACAATTTGGTCATCATTACTATTTTCTCCTGCATGCGTAGGATTACAATTCAGTTTTAAATGGGAACTGACCTCTGCCGCCTCCTCAGTCACATTATTGTGAGAGTGAGTTGGCCTAAGCGACTCACTGCCAGGCGTAGTTCCTGCCTCCAGAGTCACAGCATAATCAGTCGCCATATCTCTGGATTCACCTTCAAAATTTCTATCATTGCTATAATCATTGCCAGCATTATTATTTCTATTCCACCTATAATTATTATTATAATTAGTATTATAATTATAAAAATTGTCATACTCATAATTATTATTATAATTAAAATTTTTACTATATTCATAATTGTTATTATAATTAAAATTTCTTCCATACACATGATTATCATCATAATTAAAATTTCTGTTACTATGGCAATTATTGTTATAATTATTGTCCCTATCATAATTGTAATTACCATTATAATTATTATAATTGTATTTATTATAATTACCATATCTATTATTATAATTACTATACCAATTGAAGTTTCTTCTCCAAGAATTTACGCTAGCCGCATAATTATTACAGGACATATGTGCATTGAAATCTTTAATTTTAAATACCTTACTACCCTGCATGGGTACCCTTTCTCGGCCTATAGGATGATACATAGGCCGACTTAAGCGTTTCCCTGCTGGGAAGACTCAGGAGTCGCTCTCTGCGCAGTTGGAGTTTGGGGACTTTGGGCGATTAGTTGATACATTGCACAGTACCGACCCTCGCATTTGAAAGCACGGTGAAGAAATTTTTTGTGAAAGAAGCATAAACCCTCCGTGCTCGCTTCTATCGCGATGTTGCCAAATCTCGAGTGGTTGGAGTCCTTCCTCCTTGAATTTTGATCAGCGTTTGCGGCGGTAGGGTTTTCCGAAGTTTGGCATAGCGTTTTCATCAGATCTATGATGCTTCTAATGAGAGCGAGCATCTCTTGGGTGCTCTTATCTTGTGCGGCTATGAGGCGGACGATCTGGCTCTCGTGAGTGGAAGATTCTTCGGGTTCAGATTGAGATGAATCGTCTCCTTCCCCTATTCTCTCGTTTAAGAGAATTTCTTCAGAGAGAGGTTGATTGGACTTTAAGATTTGGGATCGAGTTATAATAGTCATGTTTGTTCCTTTGTTTCAAATAATGGGTGATTTCCTTTTAGAATTGGGCAATTTTTAATGTTATATTTTTTTTATATATATATAGCGGCTTTATCGTCTTTCACGCTATACTTTTTTGGGAAATTTGAATTGTGTTCTCTTTTTTCACTCTCACTTTGAGATGGCACTTTTTCACTTCACTGTTTGATTCACTAGTTTTTTAACTATTTTATTATTAGCTTTCACTTTTTGTATTTTACTGATCAGAAGGGTTGTTTATTCGAGTCACAGTGGTGGTCACCAAATCTTGTACTAAACTTAACTAGTTAGGTACAGAGGGTATAAAAAAGATTGTCACTTTATATGTTTATTTCTTAGAATTAATTACTTAAAATTTCACAGTCAATAATAATGATTATTAATAAGTTATTAATGCTTCACCTCGATTAAATATTCAATATAAAAATTAGTCATTCAAATAAAAGAACATTTGTTTATAATGATAACCAGGCTTTGTAATGCCAAAACTCTTACAAATTGTTTCTCCTCGTATTGTGAAATTCTAAACTTCTATTTAGTTTAAAGTTAATTAATTTAATATTTCACAAAATAATAATTGTTCAGATGATTAACAGTTTAGATGAGATTATTCATTAAAATAAATGAGGAATATTTCTACATTTCTGGTGCTGGGTCTTTAATATCGAGATGCTCTCACAGTCGTTATCTTTTAACAAGGGATCGTAATTAAT
>JABUQX010131974.1:12500-22500 GCA_015478945.1 Trachelipus rathkii
TATTATAGTTGGGAAGGTTGTATATACAAAATGATTCGGCAATTTTTCTTTTGTTGCTATCTTGTATGTATCTGATATGTTTCATGTTATTGATGTTGATTTGGTGGTTATGTATTAATCTATGTTGAGTAAGTGCGGAGTTTTGTTCGTGTGTGTTTAAATCGTGTATGTGTTGGTTTTTGCGTCTTTTGAAGTCTATGGTTTGACCAAAGTAGTTTTTATTGCAGGTATAACATGGTATTTTGTATAAACAGGGGGGGATTATTTATTGTTGATTTGGGGGGTTTTAATATCTTTTTAATGAGAATGTTATTGGAAGGTATCAGTTGTATGTGTTTCGGAATAAGTTTTTTTATGTTGTTTGTGTTAATGTTTGGAATGGGTATGTATGTTTGTGTTGTTTGTTTTTTTATGTTGGTGTGATAATAAGTTTTTTTAGCTTTTTTGTATGCTGTTTGTATTACATGGGGTGGGTATTTTAGTTTTTCAAACTTTTGTTTTAGGTAGGTAGTTTCTGTACTGAGGTGTGAAGGGGAGCAAATTTTAAATGCACGAAGGTAAAGGTTAGTGAGTGTAGCTAATTTTGTGTTGTGTGTGTGAGCGGAGTACCAATGAATATATGTAGGGTTAGATGTAGGTTTTCTGTATATTGTAAATGATGGTTTTATGTTATGGTCGGATATTACGAGGGTGTCTAAGAAAGGGATTGTGTTATTTGTTGCAGTTTCTATAGTAAATTGTATGTCATTGTGTATAGTGTTAATAAAGTTTAAAATGTTATGTGGGTTGGTTGCATTCGGCACAGCAACGAAGACATCGTCGACCTACCTGAGCCTGAGCCATTCCCGCCTATTTATAGACAGATACTTAAAAGAAAAATCAAAATAATACAACAAGAGATAAAAGCAGCAGTTAAAAAATACACTAAACTATTCTACGAATTCCAAAGATTATGGTTTAATTCTCATCCTAACGATACTACGCAATACTTCGAATTGATAGACCGAGCACACGCCATAAAAGAACAGACAACATATGAAAAAGCACAGATACTGAAAAACAAATTTAATATAATTTATTCACAGAGCGTATGGCATTTACATTCTGACCCAAACGCAATAACTAATCTATCCACGTATACGCCATCCTCTGACGAACTCGATCTTTTAGGTTACGGATTAACTATGGCCCTAAGAAACAAAGATCCTTGGCCGAAATTCCTTAAAAACCTTGACACATGGAGAAGAAGAACAAAAGAACCCAATTGCAATATTGATCTACTGACAGGAGTCCTTTTTACCGCAATAGCCACCGATACTACCACACAATTCCCTCAGAAATTCTACAATGCGTTGAAAAGCCTGAAAAATAACAACCACATCGTAATCTCCAGAGCCGACAAAGGTAACAATATTGTCATTATGAACACACAAGACTATAATATGAAATGCCAATCCTTACTAAATACCCAAACATATACACTACTAACTAAAAACCCACACTCAAACTCCCAAACCACATTTAACTCCAACCTTAACACTATTCTCAAAACACATCCGCAACTAATTCAAAAATTAAAAGCTTACATGACTCAACCTTCCCAGTTTTACGGAGTACCAAAAATACACAAACAAAATATACCACTTCGGCCCATCATCTCAAATATTAACAGCAACACCTACAAACTTTCTCAATGGCTAACACAACAACTAAAACCCTTATTAGGTACAATCTCCAATTCTCATTTAAAAAACACAGAAGATTTCACAAACAAAATTTCTCACATTAACACTAAAACACACACTTTTGTTAGCTACGACGTAGTCTCTCTCTTCACCTCTGTCCCAATCCCACATCTACTCGAACTCCTAACTAAATACATTAACGATAACAACATATCTCTCTCATTCCCGTTTCCTATTATTAAACAACTCATTCTACTCACGCTACAACACAATTTCTTCCAATACGACCAACATTTTTACAAACAAACCCAAGGACTGAGCATGGGATCCCCCCTTTCACCCATGCTCAGCAACATATACATGGAACTTATCGAACACTACTTCATTCTCCCCAATCAACTTCTTTCTGGTTGCGTTTGGCTCAGGTACGTCGACGATGTCTTCGTTGCTGTGCCGAATGCAACCAACCCACATAACATTTTAAACTTTATTAACACTATACACAATGACATACAATTTACTATAGAAACTGCAACAAATAACACAATCCCTTTCTTAGACACCCTCGTAATATCCGACCATAACATAAAACCATCATTTACAATATACAGAAAACCTACATCTAACCCTACATATATTCATTGGTACTCCGCTCACACACACAACACAAAATTAGCTACACTCACTAACCTTTACCTTCGTGCATTTAAAATTTGCTCCCCTTCACACCTCAGTACAGAAACTACCTACCTAAAACAAAAGTTTGAAAAACTAAAATACCCACCCCATGTAATACAAACAGCATACAAAAAAGCTAAAAAAACTTATTATCACACCAACATAAAAAAACAAACAACACAAACATACATACCCATTCCAAACATTAACACAAACAACATAAAAAAACTTATTCCGAAACACATACAACTGATACCTTCCAATAACATTCTCATTAAAAAGATATTAAAACCCCCCAAATCAACAATAAATAATCCCCCCTGTTTATACAAAATACCATGTAATACCTGCAATAAAAACTACTTTGGTCAAACCATAGACTTCAAAAGACGCAAAAACCAACACATACACGATTTAAACACACACGAACAAAACTCCGCACTTACTCAACATAGATTAATACATAACCACCAAATCAACATCAATAACATGAAACATATCAGATACATACAAGATAGCAACAAAAGAAAAATTGCCGAATCATTTTGTATATACAACCTTCCCAACTATAATAGAGGCTTTGGAGATTACGCTATAGATACAAAGCATAATACAGTCATGCTGTCGTCACCCTACTACAAAAGTCTACTTACAAACCAACAAACCAATTAAAGAAGTCACTATAAGAAATTTCCATCCCGAATGCAGTCTACTACAGTATCTGAAGAGGTCAGGATTGACGAAAGCTCATACGTGGTCTTGTATATATGTATATATATATATATATATATATATATATATATATATATATATATATATATATATATATAATATATATATATATAAATATATATATATATATATATATATATATATATATATATTTCAAAAAAAAGTTTTATGTGAAGTAAAGTGTTTTTAAAATATAAGTGCATTTTAACACCTTTATTAGCAACACAGGGTCAAAAAAGTTCATAAATACAACCAAGCGGAAAGTAGCTTTAAAGGGACGTTGCGCGTAAGGATTCATAACAACACTAATGTAATTTTTTTGGGATAAATTATAGACCATTCGAAAGAGGAAAGATTTCTCGACAATATTTGTTTTGATGACATATGCAAAAAGGTGTTTAGATTTTGTGTAATTTCTTCCCAAATATCATGAATCAGCATTTTAATCAGCAATTTTTAACAGTGAATTTCTGCTGAACTACAAAAGATTTTTTGCAAGCGGATTTCACTGAAATACTTGCCATAGGCATATGTTTTATGAAATAACTCACAAATAGTAGCAATATATAGAGAAAAAAAAATTTATTTTGATTTTTTTGCTAAATCTCAACATTTTTTTTTTTCCATAAAATTTAAAAGTTTTATGAAATATGCCAAATGTTTTTATATTTGCATGAATCATACATCAAAATGTAGTTCAATGCATACAAAATTGAAAACAAAGAGAAAAAAATAAAATAGTGTGGATTTTTTGCTATAGTGTTGGATTTTTTGTTATACCCCGAGATAGCAGCTCAATGTAAAAAAAAATTTATTTTTGATTAAAAAAGCAAGAATTAAAAGCAGTGCCAAACGTGAGGTATACAACAAATTTATCATAAATGAAAAAAATGTGTATTCACCCAAATTTTACAGTTGTAAAATTTAATTCTAATCGATGAATAGTAAATGTTTATATGCCATCACATTATTTTAATTTTTCTTTTTTTTTCTTTTTTTGTGCAACTGAAACAAAAAAATTGTAAATAACTTTTTTATTTTTATCCAATTTATAAAAAAAACTTTCAAAAGCATGTTATAATTAGAATAGGATACACATATTTTGTTAGATAAATTTTTTGTATACCAAACGCTTTTGCCGCTGTTCATGGGAAAACTTAATAAATTTTAAAAAGTTTTCCAGAGAGTAGCAGCAAAACCATATGGGCATACAAAAAATTTATCTAAATAAAAGATGTGCATATCGTCGAGTTATAAAGGCCATAAAAATTTCATTCTTATCAGATGAATAATAAATATGTTGCGTGACACCAATCATTAAAAAAAATTTCGGCAACTCAAAAATAAAAAAATCATAAAAACTTAATTATTATTTATACGATCAGTTTGAAATTTGCAGAGCGTATATAATTGGGGAAGGTAGACATTTTTTGTTTAGAGAAAAGTTTTTGTATGCTTAACAGATTTGTCGCTGCTCATGGGAAACATTTCAAAGTTTTCAAAAAGTTTTCTCGTGATCAGCGGCAAAACTGTTGGGCATACCAAATATTAATCTAAATAAAATATGTATATCTTGTAGAGGTACACAAGCTGTGAAAGTTTCATTGCAATCGAGTAAATATTAAAAAAGTTACACGCCACCAGTTCCATTTTTTTTTTTTTTTTTTTTTTTTTGCTACAAAAAAAAATTCATGATAATTTTTTTTATTTTTTGTTCAATCAATACGAAACTTTTAGATCATATACTACTAGGCAAGGTTTACATTTTTTGTTTAGATAAATGTTTTGTAAACTCAAGGGGTTTGCCGCTGCATATGGGAAAACTTTTGAAAATTTAGAAATTTTCCCATGCACAGAGGCAAATCCGTTCTCCATACAAAAAATTTATTTAAACAAAAAATGTGTATCTTCCCCAACTATACTTGCTCCGAAAGTTTCGTGCTGATCGCATGAATAATAAAAAGGCTTATCTTGGGTTTTTTCATTTAAGACTTACCAAAAATTAAAACCCCCCCCCCCCGTATCCCCCTGTATATTGTGAATAAAATATTTCTTGCCTGTTAAAAATAACCAGACCATTCGAAAGAGCATAAAATTCTACACTAGAAAGTGTTAAAACCTAAAAATCATAGAATTGATGATTTCTACCCTCAAAAGTTAGGAAATCCATACGCGCAACGTCCCCTTAAAGCAGTAAATCAGTTTTATATATTAATTTCTATATATTATCTATATATATATATATATATATATATATATATATATATATATATAATAAAAATAAATATATATATATATATATAATATATATATATATATATATATTATATATATATATATATATATATATATATATATATATATATATATATATATATATATATATATATAATATATATATATATATATATATATATTTACGCAAATCTATACATGTATATATTATTTACTATATATATATATATTATATATATATATATATATATATATTAATAATAATAATAATAGTAATAATAATATATAATAATAATAATAATATATAATAATAATAATAATAATAATAATAATAATAATATAATAATAATAATAATATAATAATAATAATATAATAACAATAATAATAATAATAATAATAATATAAAATATAATATAATAATAATAATAATAATAATAATAATACTAATATAATAAATCAAAAAAAAAAAAAAAAAAAAATGATTAACTGCTTTAAAATTTCAGAAACTATATAATAATAATAATAAATAATAATAATAATAATAATAATAATAATAATAATTAATTATTATAATTATAAAATATATTATAATTATAATGTATAATTATATAATAATAAAATAATAATATAAATAATAATAATAATAATAATAATAATAATAATAATAATAATAATAATAATAATAATAATAATAATAATAATAATAATAATAATAATAATAATTCTCCCCTCTCCGCTGAAATAAATAAAATTAAGCAACAGCGAACACAATTTGCAGAAGATGATTATTTAACACACACACATATCTACACACACATATTCGTACAAAATTATTATTATTATTATTATTATTATTTTATTATTAATTATTTATATTAATTATATTATTATTATTAATTATTATATTATTATTATATTATTATTATTATTATTATTATTATTATTATTATTATTATTATTATTATTATTATTATTTTTAATATTATTATTATTATTATTATTATTATTATTATTATTATTATTATTATTATTATTATTATTATTATTATTATTATTATTATTATTATTATTATTATTATTATTATTATTATTATTATTATTATTATTATTATTATTAATTATTATTTTATTATTATTATTATTTTTAATTTTATTATTATAGTATTATTATAATTTTTTTATTATTAATTATTATTTTATTATTATTATTAATTATTATTAAATTATTATTATTAATTAAATTATTTCTTAAGACTATTTTTTTTTTATTTATAATTATTATTATTATAAATTATTATTACTATTATTATTATTATTATTATTATTTTTATTATTATTTATTAATTTTATATTATTAATTTTTATTGTAATTTTTAATAATAAATTAATATTTTATTTATTAATTTTATAATTTCTTATTATTTTTATTATTATTATTATTATTATTATTATTATTATTATTATTATTATTATTATTATTATTATTATTATTATTATTATTATTATTATTATTATTATTAATTTGATTATTAGTATTATTTTTTAGTCATTTAAAAAAATTATATTTTATTATTATTTTTCTACTATTATTAGACTTCCAAAACTTTACTTAAATAGTCTGAAAAATGGCGCTAATCTGAGTATGGAAGAAGATTAAAATGGAAAGAAAAGCCAAAAGGTTTTCTATCAAATTTTTAAGTTATTTCTATAACAAAGCTTAACACACTTTTATTATTATTATTATTATTATGTATTATTATTATTATTATTATTATTATTATGTGTATATATATATATATTTATTATTATTATTATTATAGTTACGGCTAAGAAAAAGTGCTAGATTTTCTATCTTCATTAGAGAAATTAACTAAAAACCCTATCTATCTATCTATCTATCTATCTATCTATCTATCTATCTATCTATCTATCTATCTATCTATCTATCTATCTATCTATCTATCTATCTATCTATCTACGTATATATTTATCTATTTAATTTCTTTACTCTGGACTCATGAAAATAGGAGTGGATCATCAAAGATGATATCATTATTACTGGTTGTCTCTCTCTGTCTCTCTGACTCATTATATACTTATTATATATAAATAAGCAACAGGTTTGTTCCATATATATAGCGCACATTAACATTTTAAATATAAGCTGGCTATATATATATATATATATATATATATATATATATATATATATATATATATATATATATATATATATATATATATATATATATATATATATATATATATATATATATATATATATATATATATAACATATATATATAGATAAAAATATAGATATATAGATATATATATCTATATATATATATATATATATATATATATATATATAGATATACATATAATATATATATATATATATATATATATATATATATATATATATATATATATACTTATATACTCTCTCTCTCTCTCTGCGCTTCCAAAAGTCCCCATACTCTGCCTTCCGGATGAGAATCGTATTCGAGCAAATATTTGTTTGTTGACAGTCAGTCCAATGTGTGTAAATAAAGGCACAATTTCCCCCTCAATGAAACTAAATGCATTCACCACTTTTTAACTCTCATCATTCAGTTCACAATAGTACAAATTCATTCGTGAACGACATATATATATATATATATATATATATATATATATATATATATATATATATATATATATATATATATATATATATATATATATATGTATGGCATAAGAATAGGAAAATATATTTATGCTGCTAACAACATGTATTTATATATATGTAATATATATAATATATATATATATATATATATATATATATATATATATTATATGTAATATTATCGAGACTAATGACTATCATATATATATATATATATATATACAGGGTGATTCAAAATTATGGTAAAAATTTTTGGTAACTGATAAGAAATGCAAAAATAAAGGTAAAAGTTCCTATAAAGGTATGACGTAATGTGCTTAGTTTTCCGTCTGGCTGTCTGTATGTGTTTTTTACTAAATATTTTGTATCTACGAAACCAAGTAGGTTACAAACCCTATATTTGGGATGAGTACTGTTGTGTGTAGTGCTAATGACGACAAAAAGAAGTATCAAATTTACTATAAATTTAAAAATGGCGGCCGTTAAAAGTATTTGAGGCGACATTCCATGAAAGCGGATGACTTAGGTTAAAATGTTAAGGAACCAAAAACACCTATTGTTGTACGCAGAATCAAATGGTATAACATTTAATAAATTATGACTATTAATAAGGGAGAATGTAAATTTTAGTAATTGGAAACATCTCATTTAAATAATAACAACTCTTCCACAAACAGCTACACCTTCCATTAAACATTTCAGCACATTGTTGACCAAAACAACCAACTACTGTATACAATAAATGCACTGTCTGTTTGTGTTACGCATTACAATGTAACTCATTGACTGTGTGTGTCTCTTACGTGTTTCTTTCGTTATTGAATATGGATCGTAATTACCACGTGTATTCATACTCTGAACTAGCTGACATGCATCTAATGTATGGGATGGGACGCTGCAATAGTTCTGCAGCAAGACGTTTGTACCAAGAGAAATATCCCAACCGAATTTGTCCAAGTGCAAGGTTTTTTGCCACTATTCATCAACGCCTGTCTGAAACAGGGTATTTGCAGTCCAAAGAGCACACTAATGCAGGCAGACCCCGATCTACT
This sequence comes from Trachelipus rathkii, assembly GCA_015478945.1. Lineage (NCBI taxonomy): Eukaryota > Metazoa > Arthropoda > Malacostraca > Isopoda > Trachelipodidae > Trachelipus > Trachelipus rathkii. Next base: position 21,561 of record JABUQX010131974.1, read on the forward strand.
AGGACTGTTGATTTAAAAGAATTAGTTCTTAATGAAATTTCTGAGCATCCTGAAAAGAGCACGCGAGAATTGTCACTACAGTTTAATTCGAACCAATCTAGTATTTGGAGGTTACTACACGAGCAACAGTTACACCCGTACCACGTTCATCAGGTGCATACTCTATTGCCACGTGACTATGCTCCTCGTGTTGTTATTTGTCAATGGTTTTTGAACAAATGTATTGACCCAAACTTTTTAACGAAGGTTTTATTTACCGACGAGGCTCACTTTACAAGAACAGCTATCATTAACGTTCATAACGAACACATTTGGGCAGACGAGAATCCTCATGCCATTAAACAGAATCGTTCACAACATCAGTTTTCAGTAAACATTTGGGCAGGAATTTTACATGATCATGTACTGATGTTCGAGCTTCCTCCCAGGCTTAATGGCATAGAACTTTATTAATTCAAATATTTAAATCATTGACGTTTCGAGCCAAGTCGTGGCCCATCATCAGGATACTGAAAACATATGTATGCTAATATAAGTACAAATAGATAAACAGTCATATATAAATAAATATAATTAATTGTTTAATCCCCCCCACCCTTCTTATATAACTGTTTCAAATTCTAAAATGCCAACCAACCAAATTCTATTGATCTCTCACCTCTTAATTAACATAAACTTTCTCTTAGTCTACAACTCTATTACTAATATACTATTTGTGTTTACTGTGTGCTTTTGTTCATTAACCCTAGATCGGTTACTTATTATTTATCTTTATCTATGGTGATCTATCATTATCATTATCATTATCATTATCATTATCATTATTATTATTATTATTATTATTATTATTATTATTATTATTATTATTATTATTATTATTATTATGTGTGTGTGTGTGTGTGTGTGTGTGTGTGTGTGTGTATTATTATTTTTATGGTAC